>CAUYQV010133713.1:0-19970 GCA_963574575.1 Galagoides demidoff | reverse complement strand
GAGTGCTATGGCATCACAGCTCACAGCAACCTCCAACTTCTGGGCTCAAGAGTCTCCAGCCTCAGCCTCCCAAGTAGCTGGGACCACAGGCACCTGCCACAATGCCTGGCTATTTTTTGGTTGCAGCTGTCATTGTTGTTTGACAGGCCTGGGCTGGATTCAAACCCGCCATCTTAGGTGTATGTGGGAAAATCTCTTTTCTAGTGAATGTGATTGACCCAACCAGTTACAATTCAACTTATTTTTTTTTCTTTTGAGACAGAGTCTCACTTTTTTTTTTTTTTTGAGACAGAGCCTCAAACTATCCCCCTGGGTAGAGTGCCGTGCAGCTCATAGCAACCTCCAACTTCTGGGCTCAAGCGAGTCTCCTGCCTCTGCCTCCCAAGTAGCTGGGACCACAGGCGCCCACCACAACGCCCGGCCATTTTTTGGTTGCAGTCATCATTGTTGTTTGGCGGGCCTGGACTGGGGATTCGAACCCGCCACCTTAGGTGTACATGGCTGGCGCCTTAGCCGATTGAGCCACAGGCGCTGAGCCCAGAATCTCACTTTGTCACCCTTGGTATAGAGTGGTATCATAGCTCACAGCAACCTCTTGGGCTCAAGCGCAAATTCCTGAGCTCAAACTATTCTCTTGCCTCAGCCTCCTAAGAAGCTAGACTACAGGCGCCCACCACAACACCAGACTATTTTTTTTTTAAGAGACAAGGTCTAGCTCTGGCTCAGGCTGGTCTCAAACTGGTGAGCTCAGGCAATCCACACACTTTGGCCTCCCAGAGTGCCAGGATTATAAGCATGAGCCACTGTGCCAGCCTGAACTTACCTTCTTAATGAAAGCACCTAGCTGTGGTGGGCACCACCATCTAAAGCTGGACAGCAAAAATAAATGTAAAAAAAAATAAAAGCTGGAGAGCACAAGTGGACCACTGGTATGTTCTGTTATAGATGATTATTATTATTATTTTTTTTTTTGAGACAGAGCCTCAAGCTGTCCCCCTGGGTAGAGTGCTGTGGCATCACAGCTCACAGCAACATCCAACTCCTGGGCTCAAGTGAGTCTCCTGCCTCAGCCTCCCAAGTAGCTGGGACCACGGATGCGTGCCACAATGCCCGATTATTTTTTTTAGTTGCAGCCATCATTGTTGTTTTGGCGGGCCTGGGCTGGATTTGAACACGCCACCTTAGATGTATGTGGCTGGTGCTTTAGCTACTTGAGCCACAGGCGCCAAGCCATAGATGATTATCTTAAAAAGTGTTATTAACTGGCATGAGAGAAATGCAAATCATAACCAAAATGAGATACCACTTCATATCCAACCAGTACTTTACAATTTGACAATGACAAACATAATTACCACATGACCCAGAAATCTATTCCTAGAGAAATCAAAATATGACTACATAAAACCTCTCCTAGAATGTTCACATAGCATTACTCACATCAACCAAAAAGCTGAAATAATCCAAATATCAATAGGCTTGGTGCCTGTAGTCCAGTGGTTAGGGCACTGGCCACTTGCATGCACCAGGGCTGGAGGGTTCGAACCTGGCCCAAGCCTGCTAGAACAACAAGAACAACAAAAAATAGCCAGGCATTGTGGCGGGCACCTGTAGTCCCAGTTGCATGGAAGGCTGAGGCAAGAGAATTGCTTAAGCCCCAGAGTTTGAGGTTGCTATGAGCTGTGATGCCATAGCACTCTACTGAATGTGACAAAGTGAGACTCTCTCAAAAAAAAAAGCCCACAAATATCCATCAATGTATGGAAAAATACAATGTTTTGCATCCATACAATGGAATATCATTCAGCCAAACAGGAATGATACACTGATACATGCTACACACATAATAGGCATGAATCCTAAAACCATTGGTTTTTTTTGAGACAGAGTCTACGTTGCCCTTGGTCAGAGTACTGTGGCATCACAGCTCACAGCAACCTCAAACTCTTGGACTTCAGCGATTCTCTTGCCTCAGCCTTCCAAGTAGCTGGGACTACAAGCACTCCCTACAACATCCGGCTTTTTTTTAAAATTTGTTGCAGCTGTATAGCTGGTCTGGGCCAGGTTCAAACCTGCCATCCTTAGTGTATGTGGCTGGCGCTATAACCACTGTGCTATAGGGGCTAAGCCCCTAAAAATATTGTTATGAAAAGCTGCTAGTTACAAAAAATGATATACTGTATGAATTTATTTACATGAAATGTCCAGAACAGGGAAATCCATAAAGACAGAAATTAAACTGGTGATTACCTAGGGCCAAAAATGAGAAATGGAGTGACTACTAATAGGTGTTTCTTTGGGGGGTGGTGAAAATGTAAAATTGACGTGGTGATATTATACAACTTTGTGGATATACAAAAAAAACAAGAGAATTGTATACTTAAGGGTGAATTTTATGGGTAAAAACTTGGTTTCCACTGTCTTCCTATTTTTTTTTTTACCATTTAAAAAATAATACACATGTAGTATTTATATAATGAGAGGTAGATCCACATTTTAAAGGAAGGGAGAAAAGAACCTGGACTCTTAAAATACACACTTCTCATTCAAAAACACTAAGAGATTGACTTGACACCCTGAACGACTGGTTATTTGTTCAACTGTGGACCTGTTGGCTTTAAACTCAAGAAAATCCTGAACCTCAGTCAGGGAGAGTGAGCAATAACAGTAGTACTGTTTACAGGCCCAGCCCTGTGCTTAACACTGTCTACTGTCTCCAACAATAATCTCATGTGGTATACATTATTATCATTTCTTAAGTCAGACACAGGTTACACAGCTAAGTCTAAGACTGCACATAAGCTCTTCCCCAATAACAGGAACACTACCTGAAAGCCAAGGCCCACCAAAAGTTGAGCAAGATGCCACTCTACCACAAATAACAATAATAAACCCCAACCCGGAAACTGCCCAATAATACAGGCTAGTATTTACTGGCAAAGGGTAGATATTTATTATTTTCTTCAATAATTAAATGCTTGATTATAAATTCAGTAAGAAACCGATTCTACAGATATAGACAGGTTTTTTGTTATCTAAGTGCCTATTTATCTGCATTTGAAATCCCAAAAGTAGAGCCTTTAGATAAACTCAATACTTCAATTTAAAAAACCTAGATACCACCCAACAAACACGATGTAACCTAATCATATATATACCCTTAGTCTGAAATTTTTAAAAGAAAATAATACATATGCCCTAATAATTATACAAAATAAAAACCTAGACAGATGATGAAATACACTCAAGTCTGAGTGAAACATAAGGCCATACATGTGAATGCTCCTGTCTCTTCTCCCTTGCCCTAATACCGGTTTCTGGACCGATAGCCATTCCTTGATGAAGAGTAGAATCCACGATCCCCCAGTCACTCTTTAATAGCAATGGCATTTGGTGTATGAACTTACATCTTTAAACACATAGTTCAGGATTTGGGAATTTCTGGGACCATAACTTTAACCCAGCCTTCCATAACAGTCTTTCTACTTTCTATTACAGAACATGACACTTCAATAATAGCAATGAACCGCTTTAGTTTTTTCACTTCTGCAGAAGCTAAAACAACTTCTCCAATATATAAAGGGGCTGGAAAGTTAATTTCCTGAGAAAGAAAGACACAGCCTGGTCCTGGCATTTTAGTACCAAGGAGAGCTGAGATAAGTCCATTGATCAAAACCCCATGTACAATTGTCTTTCCGAACTTGGTGTGTTTTGCAAAATCTTCATTTAAATGCAAAGGATTGACATCCCCTGTTAACTCTGAGAAGGTAGCCACATCTCTGTGTGTGAAGGCCCTGCTAAGTTCAGCCCGGTCTCCAACTTTGACGTGCATACGCTGACAAGGCTGCCTGTTCAGCACTGGCTGATTCAGGCAGACTCTCCTCCGAAGCCCAGCCCACCAAAGACGATGGTTGGAAAATACTGGGAACATTTTTCAGCACCCTCGAATTTCATGAACAGAGGCTTTTACCCTGCTTCAGTCTTCAAACATCATGCAGGGACCAAAAAATATTTTTTAGAGAAGAAATGTTTCTGAAATTGCAGGCTATTCAGTCCAATACTAGTTCCCTACTATTACCAGATAATGCAAGGAGAAACGGAGAAACCTACAAGAGAAAGAAAAAGGTTAAGACAATATCCAACATAGGGAGAAAACTGCACTGAAACACAAAGCAATAAGGAATAGACGCAGTTTTACAGGATAAACAAAGCTGACACCGTAGCACTTTAAAGAGCACCCTGGGAGGAAGCTTTAGTTAAACAAGTATTGTAAGCTCAGAAAGAACATTCCAATACATAAAACTCTAGGCATTAAGCATTAAATGCAAAGTTAAGCTTTTACCACAAGACCTGCAGGTTTTATACCAAAACATCTCCCACAAAAACCAAAATTTAAGTGCTCTGTCTCATATTTTTGGAAACAATCAAATCCTGGGTTTTTCCCCTTAGCTGGATTGATGTTAACCATATTACATTTATACCAGCACAAAAATGAGACCCCTACATGTTAAGAAACAACTGACCCACTGCTCATTCTTATACAGAATACATGAAGGAATTGTCTTTTTTTTTTTTCTTTTTTTTTTTTAGAGACAAGAGTCTCACTTTACCGCCATTGGTAGAGTGCCACAGTGTCACAGCTCACAGCAACCTCCAGCTCTTGGGCCTAGGCAATTCTCTTGCCTCAGCCTCCCAAGTAGCTGGGACTACAGTCACTCACCACAACGCCCGGCTACTTTTTGTCGCAGTTTGGCTAGAGCCAGGTTCAAACCCGCCACCCTTGGTATATGGGGCTGGAGCCCTACCCACTGAGCCACAGACACTGCCCATGAATGCATTGTCTTTACCTGAATCACTCTGAAAGCACATTTTTTGCCTTTGTAGGATCCTAATAGGGTCAAAGAGCTCCACAATTTGACAAGACCACTGCAAAAAGGTCAAGAAAATGCATGTGTCACAAGCACAGAAAAAAATGAATCTCAACTAAGAACGTTTTTAAAATACACATTTCTAACAACCACAACAATCAATTGGGAAACTACAGTTATAACCAAATTATAGTTTTGCTCTCTATAGAGTTTAAGTTTCTGGTGGAATGTTCATAATCGCCCCAGTTTAAACTCCCCAAATCTGCTCAGCATTCACAATAACAAAATTCTTCTCATTCTCAGAAGAGAGCATTTTTGTCTTCTTTCTCCACCAATCTCTCTGTCTTATTACACTAAAAATGTTTCAAAGACTGTCATACCTACTACATATTCTCAAGATGGCTGACAAAGTCTTTTCTTCATAGGTTAGGATGTCCAAGGGTAAGGCAGCATCAACCTACATATGGAATAACACCATTAGCTGACAATCATCACCATTACTCTTGAACTCTACTAATCCAGTCAACTCTTCCTGAATTTCTCTCCTCCACAAAACCAATCTTTTTTTTTGAGACAGAGTCTCAAGCTATCGCCCTGGGTAGAGTGCCACATTGTCACAGCTCACAGCAACTTCCAGCTCTTGGGCTCAAGCAATACTGTTGCCTCAGTTTTTCTATTTTTAGTAGAGACAGGGTCTCACTTTTGTTCAGGCTGGTCTTGAACTCTAAGCTCAAGCAATCCACCCACCTCGGCCTCCCAGCGTGCCAGGATTACAGGCATGAGCCACAGAGCCTGGCCATCACTGATTGTTTAACATGTTATCCTGCTACAAGAACCATTAGTTCAGGAGTAGAGGCCATGTTTGTTACCTTAAAAAACCCAGGAAGCTGGGCGGCGCCCGTGGTTCAGTGGGCAGTGCACCGGCTCCATATACTGAAGGTGGCTGGTTCAAACCAGGCCCCGGCCAAACTGCAACAAAAAAACAGCCAAGGTGTTGTGGCAGGCGCCTGTAGTCCCAGCTACTCAGGAGGCTGAGACAAGGGAATCACCTATGCCTAGGAGTTTGAGGTTGCTGTGAGCTGTATGATGCCACGGCACTCTACCGAGGGTGATAAAGTGAGACCGTCTCTACAAACAAAACAAAACCAGGAAGCAGGTTTTATACCTGACACATAGAAGGTGCACAGATTTTTAAAAACTTTTTTTAGAAAAACTATAGACTCGGCTCAGCACCTGTGGCTCAAGCAGCTAAGGCGCCAGCCACATACACCTGAGCTGGCGGTTTGAATCCAGCCCAGGCCCGCCAAACAATGATGGCTGCAACCAAAAATAGCCAAACATTGTGGTGGGTGCCTGTAGTCTCAGTTACTTGGGAGGCAGAGGCAGGAGAGTCACTTGAGCCCAGGAGTTGGAGGTTGGGTTGCTGTGAGCTATAATGCCATTGGGCAACAGCTTGAGGCTCTGTCTCAAAAAAAAGAGAAAAACTATAGACTCACAAAAGATTGCAAAGATATGTACAGGGAAGTTCCAGGCACCCTTCACTCAGTCTTCCCCAATGTCAACATCTTGAATAGGTATTCTAACAGTACCAAACCAGGAAACTGGTATTGGTATACTCCAAAGTTTATTCAGATTTTACTAGTTACACATGCACTCTTAACTAGTAATATGTGTGTACCTGGGGTTCTACATGATTTTTTTTTTTTTACAGTTTTTGGCCAAGGCTGGGTTTGAACCTGCCACCTCTGGCATATGGGGCACCCTACTCCTTTGAGCAACAGGTGCCACTGTGGTTCTATGTGATTTTATCACATACATAGCTTCATGCAATTACTATCACAATCAAGATAAAGAAATGTATCATTCCAAGACCCCTTTGTTCTACCCCTCTATAACCATTATCTGTTTCTCCTCTCCCCCATCCTTAACCCCTAGCAACCAGAGTCTAATCTTTCAACAGATAATACAATTATTGTATTTTAAGAGCATTACATAAATGGAATTACCCAGTATGTAATCTTTTTTTTTTTTGAGACGGAGCCTCAAGCTGTCACCCTAGGTGGAGTGTTGTGGCATCGCAGCTCACAGCAACCTCCAACTCCTGGGCTCAAGCGAGTATCCCGCCTCCGCCTCCCAAGTAGCTGGGACTACAGGTGCCTGCCACAACACCCAGCTGTTTTTTGGTTGCTGCCGTCATTGTTGTTTGGCAGGTCCAGGGTGGATTCCAACCTGCCAGCTCAGGTGTATGTGGCTGGCGCCTTAGCCCCTTGAGCCACAGGTGCCGAGCCCCAGTATGTAATCTTTTGGGACTGGCTTTTTTCACTCCCCATAATTCTCTAGAGTTTCATTCAAGTTGCGTGTATCAACAGGTCATTCCTTTTTATTGAGAATACTGTATATTCCATGGTATGAATGTAACACAGTTTAACTAATTATCTACTGAAAAATATCTGGGGTTTTCCAGTTTTTAGTTACTGTAGAGAAAGCTGCTACAAACTTCTGTGTACATGTATTTGTGTAAATGTAAATTCACTTCTCTGAGATAAATGCCCACGAATGCTAATGCTGGGATATACAGCAGGTGTGTGTGTGTGGTTTTTTTTTTTTTTTTGAGACACAGCCTCAAGTTGTCACCCTGGGTAGAGTGCTGTGACATCACAGCTCACAGCAACCTCCAACTCCTGGGCTCAATCAATTCTCCTGCCTCTACCTCCCAAGTAGCTGGGACCATAGGTGCCCGCCACAGCGCCTGGCTATTTTTGGTTTTTGGTTGCAGCCATCATTGTTGTTGGCGGGTCTGGGCTGGATTCGAACCCGCCACCTTAGGTGTATGTGGTTAGTGCCTTAGCCACTTGAGCCATAGGCGCAGAGCCCAGGTGTGTTTTTAAGAAACTGACAAACTGTGTTCCAGAGTGGCTGCAGCCTTTTTACATATGCTGCAGTACAGGCAAACCAGTTTCTCTACATTCTTCCTTGCACTTAGTGTGATCATTATTTTTTGATTCAGCCATTCCAGTTGCATAGTAATATCTCATTCCAATGCACGTTATTATTATGTGTGTTTCCCTAGTGGCTAATGTTGTTAAAAATCTTTACACGTGGATTTTTGTTTTTGTTGCCCTCAGTGAAGTGCCACGGTGTCGTAGCTGACAGCAACCTCAAACTCCTGGGCTCAGGTGATTCTCTTGCCTCAGCCTCCCAAGGAGCTGGGACTACAGGCGCCCACCACAATGCCCAGCTGTTTTTAGAGTCAAGGTCTCACTCTGGCTCAGGCTGCTCTCAAACCCATGAGCTCAGGTGATCCACAAACCTTGGCCTCCTAAATGCTGGGATTATACAGGCATGAGCCACTGCACCTGGCTTTACATGTGTTTCTTTTTTTTAATTTTTAAAATTTTTTTGCAGTTTTTGGCCGGGGCTGGGTTTGAACCTGCCACCTCTAGCATATGGGGCTGCCACCCTACATGTGTTTCTTTAACTACTGTGTATCTTTTTTTAGTGAAATGTCTGTTCATGTTTTTGTTTGCTTACTTTCTTATTGGGTTGTTTGGTTTTTTACTATTGAGACTTGACAGTTCTTTGCATATGCTATTAATAGATACTAGTCCTTCATCAGATAATGGGGTTTGCAAATATTTTCCTCAATTTTAATTTGTCTTTTCATCCTCTTAACAGACTCTTTAGCAGAATAAAGTTAAATTATGATGAGCGCTTAACAGATTTTGATTTGATAGACTATATTATTTTGCAGGGTTTTTTTTTTTTGGCCAGGGCTGGGTTTGAACCCGCCACCTCCAGCATATGGGGCCGGCGCCCTACATGAGCCACATGTGCTGCCCTAGACTATATAATTTTGTGGCTCATGCCTACAATCCTAGCAATCTGGGAGGCCGAGGCAAGTGGAATGCTTGAGCTCAGGAGTTCAAGACCAGCCAGAGCAAGAATGAGACCCCTGTCTCTAAAACAACTGGATATGGCTGGGTGCCATGGCTCATGCCTATAATCCTAGCACTCTGGGAGGCTGAAAAAGGTGGATTGCTTGAGCTCAGGAGTTTGAGACCAGCCTGAGCCAGAGTAAGACCCCGTCTCTACTAAAAATAGAAAAGTTAGCTGGATGTTGGGTGGGTACCTATAGTCTCAGCTACTTGGGAGGCTCAGACAAGAGGATCTTTTGAGCCCAAGAGTTTGAAGTGTCTATGAGCTATGATGCCATAGCACTCTATAGGGGGCAACAAAGTGAGACTATGCCTCAAAATAAATAAATAAATAAATTTCCTGAGAATTCTCTTTGCTCTCTCTCTCAACTTCCAATACTACTTCTGTTCTCAAGTGGATGCTAGGATAAACCTACTCAACTGAAAGTAATCAGTGATAAAATAAGGAGTTGAATCAGAATGTAAACGAACAATATCACTAAGCACACTGTTTAGTTTAGCTCACCTTTTTTAAATTGAAGGACTTTTTCACTGAAGTAGGTAGAACTATTTTTGCTATGAACCCCTTCTATCTTCAAGATGGGCAAAAAAAAAAAAAAAAAAAAAATGCAATTTGCAGGTTGTCTGTCCAGATCATACCTTGAGTAGCACTGTGCTAAAATATCTAACAAGTTCCCTGTAACGTGGAAAGCTTAGTAGACTCTCCGAAAAAGTCACCATTTCTGAAAGTGCGCTTCTGCAATTTCATAGTTTTAAAAGCATTCTTTTTGTACTATTTACAAAGACTTCAGGAATGTTCAATCTACAAAATGATTCTGTACCTCTCCAAACAGGTCTTTCAGGGCTGAAATTAGCAGATGTTTGAACTGTGCAGCATTCAGTCCAACTCCATGATCTTGAAATTCTCTGTTAAAAAACATTAAAAAAGACATTGTATTAAATTTCATGCTATTCAGACTAATTTTTTTTTTTTTTGAGACAAAGTGTCACTATGTTGCCCTCAGTAGAGTGCCGTGGCGTCACAGCTCACAGCAACCTCAAACTCTTGGGCAAAGCGATTGTCTTGCCTAAGCCTTCCAAGTAGCTGGGACTATAGGTGCCCATCATAACACCCAGCTAGTTTGTTGTTGTAGTTGTCATTGTTGTATGGCAGGCCCAGGCTGGGTTCAAACCCACCACCTCCAGTGTATATGGCTGGCACCCCAACTGCTGAGCTACAGGTGCTAAACGTCAGACTAATTTTCATTTATTATATTTTTTGAGATAGTCTCACTTTGTCACCATGGTGTCATCATAACTCACAGCAACCTCAAAGTCCCAGGCTCAAGTAATCCTCTTGCCTCAGCTTCCCAAGCAGCTAGGAATGCAGGTACCCACCATGATGCCCGGCTGGATTTTCTATTTTTAGTAGAGATGGGGTCTTGCTCTTGCTAAGGCTGCTCTCAAACTCCTAAGCTCAAGCAATGCACCCACCTCGATCTCCCAGAGTGGTAGGATTATAGGCATGAACCACCACACCTGGCCTATTCAGACTAATTTTTTTTTTTTTGAGGCAGAGTCTCATTTTGTTGCCCTCAGTAGAGTGCCATGGCATCAAAGCTCACAGCAATCTCCAACTCTTGGGCTAAAGTGATTCTCTTGCTTCAGCCACCCGAGTAGGTGGGACTATAGGCACCCGCCACAACTGACCCAGCCATTTTTTAGAGACGGTCTCACTCTTGCTCAGGCTGGTCTCAAACCTGTGAGCTCAGGGCCATCCACCCATCTCAGCCTCCCAGAGTGCTAGGATTATAGGGATAAGCCACTGCAGCTGGCCTTTTTTTTTTTTTTTGAAACAGAGTCTCTGTAGAGTGCCATGGCACATAACTCACAGCAACTTCAGACTCCTGGGCTCAAACAATTCTCTTGCCTTAGCCTCCCAAGTTAATGGGATTATAGGCGCCCACCACAACACCTGACTATTTTTAGAGGCGGGGTCTTGCTCTGGCTCATGCTGGTCTCAAACTCAGGAGCTTAGGCCATCCACCCACATTGGCCTCCCAGAGTGTTAGGATTATAGGCATCAGCCATCATGCCCGGCCCCCAAACTAATTTTTAAAAATAATCTAAAATAGAACTTAGGAAACTGAACTTACAGGCAAATTTTCATGTAGTGGTACTCTGAAGGATTTTTGTAAACTATTCTTTCATATGTGGTAGCTGGGGCAGGCATCTTTTCCAATGCTGATCACACCTATAGTAATTCAAAAGGACTAGAAATTACCAGGGTACAAGCTATTTTTCAGTTGTGTTTTGTTTTTTTCAGAGTCTTACCTTTGTTGACCTCAGTTGAGTGCTGCAGTGCCATAGCTTACAGCAACCTCAAACTCTTGGCTCAAGCAATTCTCTTGCCTCAGCATCCCAAGTAGCTGGGACTATAGGTGTCCATCACAAAACCCAGCTAATTTTTTTGAGATGAGGTCTCACTCTGGCTCAGGTTGGTCTCGGCCCGTGAGCTCAGGCAATCCACCTTGGCCTCCAAAGGGCTAGGATTACAGTGGTAAGCCACTGCTCCTGGCTATTTTTGTTTTATTTTTGTTTTGAGTTG
The DNA here is from genome assembly GCA_963574575.1 of Galagoides demidoff. Taxonomy (NCBI): domain Eukaryota; kingdom Metazoa; phylum Chordata; class Mammalia; order Primates; family Galagidae; genus Galagoides; species Galagoides demidoff. Next base: position 8,580 of record CAUYQV010133713.1, on the reverse strand, counting down.
GAGCCTCATTCTGTCACTCTGGGTAGAGTGCTATGGAGTCATGGCTCACAGCAGACTCAAGCTCTTAAGCAGAATCAAGGCTTAAGTGATTCTCTTGCCTCAACCTCCCAAGGAGCTGGGACTACAGGCACCTGCCACAACGCCTGGCTATTTTTTGGTTGTAGTTGTCATTGTTGTCTGGCAGGCCTGGGCTGGATTTGTTTTTTTGTTTGTTTGTTTTTGAGACAGAGCCTCAAGCTATTGCCCTGGGCAGTGCCGTGGCATCACAGCTCACAGCAACCTCCAACTCCTGGGCTCAAGCAAGTCTCCTGCCTCTGCCTTCCAAGTAGCTGGGACCACAGGCGCCCACCACAACACCTGGCTATTTTTTGGCTGCAGCCATCATTGTTTGGCGGGCCCCGGCTGGATTTGAACCCACCAGCTCAGGTATATGTGGCTGACGCCTTAGCCGCTTGAGCCACAGGCGCCGAGCCCCTGGGCTAGATTTGAACCCACCAGCTCTAGTGTATGTGGCTGGTGCCCTAGCCACTTGAGCTACAGCCCTAACATTTCTCTTTACTCAGCATCGTGTCTGAATTTTTTTTTTTTTTGAGACGGAGCCTCAAGCTGTCCTCCTGGGTAGAGTGCTATGGCTTCACTGCTCACAGTAACCTCTAACTCCTGGGCTCAAGCGAGTCTCCTGCCTCCACCTCCCAAGTAGCTGGGACCACAGGTGCCCGCCACAATGCCAGGCTATTTTCTGGTTGCAGCCATCAGCATCTTGTCTGATAAACATTTCACATGCCTTAGTTTCCATGTCTTCAAAATGATCCTATGAGGTAAAAGCTATTAATATTCCCATTTTTGAGAAGAGGACACAAAAGCTTAAACCTGCCCATATTCCAACTACTCCTGACCCTCTCAAGACAACTCTGTCATGATACCTTTTTTTTTTTTTTTTTTTTTTGGAGAAAGAGTCTCATTCTGTTGCTCTGGGCAAAGTGCTATGGCATCATAGCTCACAACCACCTTAAACTCTTGAGCTCAAGCAATCCTCTTGCCTCAGTCTCCCAAACAGCTGGGACCACAGACACGCATCACATGGCCCAGCTAGTTTTTCTATGTTTAGGAGAAATAGAGTGTCATTCTTGCTCAGGCTGGTCTTGGACTCCTGAGCTCAAGTAATCCACCTACCTCAGCCTCCCAAAGTGCTAGAATTATAGGCACCTCTTAATCCAAAGAAAAAGTATAAAGGAGTAAGATCTGAGATCTGCGGCCCCTTTGTTTACTCTCAGTCAACACAGAACACAAACAAGAGAATGGAGGGTAGTAGTTCTGCTAACCCCTACCATCCTGGGTCTGCCTGTTGTGTCAGTCCAGAGGCCAGGCCTGTGTAGCACTGTGAAAGACTGAGCTTGAACAACAAGGGGTTGGAAAACAATTTCTGGAATGAGCACTCCATTCTATTTCTTTCTTTTTTTTTTTTTTTGTCGAGACAGAGTCCCACCCTGTGCCCCTGAGCAGAGTGCAGCGGCTTGGTAGTTCACTGCAACCTCCGACTCCTGGCTTGTGGGCATCCCACTGCCTCAGCCTCTGGAAGCCGCTGGGATTACAGGTGCTCACTGTGGCACCTGGCTGGGTTTTTCCATTTTTTTCATGAGTCGAGTCTCACTTTCACTCAGTCGAGTCTCGAACTCCTGAGCTCCAGCGATTCTCCCTCCTCAGCCTCCCACAGTGCTGGGATTACAGGCGTGAGCCACCACGACCAGCTCCATTCTATTTCTAACAGAGCTAGAATTTTCAAGAAATTAAACGGCTCCGCCTGTGGCTCAAGTGGCTAAGGCGCCAGCCTCATACACCTAAGGTGGTGGGTTCAAATTCAGCCCAGGCCACCAAACAATGATGGCTGCAACCAATAAAAAAATAGTCGGGTGTTATGGCGGGCGCCTGTGGTCCCAGCTACTTGGGAGGCAGAGGCAGAAGACTTGCTTGAGCCCAGGAGTTGGAGGTTGCTATGAGTTGTGATGCCACAGCACTCTACCCAGGGGGACAGCTTGAGGCTCCGTCTTTAAAAAAAAAAAAAAAAAAAGAAATTAAAATACGCTGATCTCCCTATAAAGAACACCACTTGGCTGGGTATGGTGGCTCATACCTGTAATCCCAACATTCTGGGAGGCCAAGGTGGTAGATTACTTAAGGTCAAGAGTTCCAGACCAGCTAAAGCAAAAAACATGACCCCCCCCCATCTCTAAAAATAACTGGGGGTGGCTGAGCACCATGGCTCAGACCTGTAATCTTAGCACTCTGGGAGGCTAAAGTGCATGGACTGCTTGAGCTCAGGACTTCGAGACCAGCCTGAACAAGAGTAAGACCCTGTTTCTACTAAAAATAGAAAAATTAGCCAGGCATTGTGATGGGAGCCTGTAGTCCCAGTTATTCAGAAGGCTGAGAGGATTGTTTGAGGATGCTGTGAGCTAGGCTAAGGCCATCGTACTGTAGCCTAGGCAACAGGGAGAGACTCTGTCAAGAAAAAAAAAAAAAAGAAAGAAAAGAAAGAACAAGAAAAAGAAGCATTCAGGAGATAGTGGTGATGGCTATTCAACAATGTGAATGCACTTAGTGCCGCTTAACTGTACACTTAAAAGTAGTTAAAATGATAAATAGTTACTCATATTTTGCAATTAAAAAAAGACTTATGAACCAAATATTTATTGAGCATTCTCCTCCCCACAGCCCTGCATGCTTACAGTCAATGACAGCACTGCTTCTACAGGCTGTTCTGAGATTAAAGGAACTGATGCCTGAGAGATCCTCCCTACAACCTGGTATGTTCGCCATGCTCACTACCAAACGTGGTTCATGCAGTTATTGTCACTATTTTTAGAAAGCCTTGTTAGTGGCTGCAGAGCGCCACTAATAACAAATCTCTGTATTTCCACCGTAACTTCTCTACAACTGAGAGTGAGGCTATTAAAAACTACTCAAGGGCGGCGCCTGTGGCTCAAAGGAGTAGGACACCAGCCCCATATACCATAGGTGGTGAGTTCAAACCCAGCCCCGGCAAAAAAACAAACAAACAACAAAAAAAAACGACTCAAGCTACACCATTCCTCTGCTCAAAACCTTTATCCAGGGTGGCACCTGTAGCTCAATGGAGTAGGGCGTCAGCCCCATATACCGGAGGTGGCGGGTTCAAACCCGGCCCCGGCCAAAAACTGCAAAAACAAAAACGAAAAAGAACCCCCAAAACCTGTATACAGAGTAAGGCCAAAAACGTTACGGTGGCCTGCAAGGCTCTACCTGACCTGCACCCTGCTCTCCCCCACAGCTCTGACCGCAAGCCATGCCATTCTTCCCCAGCTCAATTCTGTCCGCCACAAAGACCTCCCAGCTCTTTCTCACATGCCACCCTCGTTCTCGCCTCCGGGAGTCGGCTCTAGTTTTCCGAATGCCGGGAATGCTCTTCCTCTCGATAGCCACATGGCTCGCACCCTCGCCTCCTTGGCTGTACCCGAATTCTTACTCAATTTGGTCCCGTACCATCCCCGCTAATACCGCACCTACTAATGCCCTGCTCTTCTTTCTCCGAACATCTGCCACCTTCTAACCAAAATCAGTCATTTATTCTTTACCGGTACTCCGCTTCCGACCCCAACAAGACGTCCACTCCACGAGACAAGGGTCTTGTTCTTTGTTGTTTCCCAAGGGCCTAAAACGGTGCGTGGCACGCTGAAAGACATTCAACATGTAATTATTGAGATAAACCAATGATTTAAAAATCAATAATTAAAAAACCAACCTACTGTTGGATACTTGGGGTTTTTCCACTAACGACCCCACTGACTTATCGCCCTCGCACCTGGCACTTGCAGGGGTGCTCAATACAGAAGCCCGTGGTCCCACGCGGTCCTCGCTGCCACCCTCTGCAATCAAGACCATACGCCGCAGAGGGCCGTTGCACCATGGCGGGCTAGGCCAATCAAGGCCGGTCCGTACCGCTCACCTTGCGCATGCGCTCCCGGGGAACCCAGCGCGGCCGACTGAGACCACTCTCGGAAAGCAGCAGTCTCTTGTATGGACTTCCGCCTGCCCGGCCTCCGTCGGACAGTATGACACCTCCTCTGACTCCTGTAAACAGCAAGGATCCGCCAAAGTTTGAAGCGCCCCAGTAGCAGCCAGATCCCAGGGCCGGGGAAACTCCCGGTAGGTTTACGTTTGGCTACTCCCTGCCCCGCCCCCCGCTGCGTGACGTCCAGGAGGATCTGACGTCACCTCTCGGCGTCCCCTAAAATACCCAGGAGCGACTCCGGGAGCTGAAATGGGCTGAGCTTAGCGCCCTCTGGTGCCTTTTCTGGAGAAAATCGTGTGTGTAATTGGGTGTGGCTTAGGATGTGTTTAAAGGGGCCCTCCAGAGTGTTTCTTAGTCACTCATTTCTTCATATATGCATTCATTTAATACATTTATTTTATTTTATTTTACTTTGAGACAGAGTCTCACTTTGTCTCCCTGGGTAGAGTGCTATGATGTCACAGCTCACAGCAACCTCAAACTCTTGGGTTTAAGCTATTCTCATGTCTCAGCCTTCTGAGTAGCTGGGACTAGGGCACCAGCCACAACGCCCGGCTAATTTTTTAGACATGGGCTCTGGCTCTTGCTCAGGCTGATCTCGAACTCGTGAGCTCAAGGGACCCGCCAGCCTTAGCCTCCCAGAGTTCGATACATTTATATCTAGCTTCCAAGTCAGGTACTCCCCAAGGGCAGGACCCACTCTTAATGTCCCTTGGAGTTCCCAGCATATAGTAGGTGTTCTATCTGGGTTGACAAGGAAAGGCCCAGCTTGTTCTATCTGCCAAGTTTTGTCTATGCATGTACTCACTAAGTACTTGCTGAGCACCTCTTACGTGCTGGATGCTATTCTAGGTGCTGGGAACTCAACTAAGAACAAGATGTGTTCTCTGTACTCAAGAAACATAGTGTGTATGAGTGTATTTAATGATAATAATGATAGCTAATATTTATCAAGTGTTTACTTTAGGCCAGGCACTATGCAAAAAATTTTTACTTGTTATTTCATAAAGTAGTTATTATGATCATCCCTGTTTTACAGAGGTGAAAACTGAAGCACAGAGAGGCTAAGTTATTTGCTCAAGATCACAGTTATAAGTGGTGAAATGGGCTGTCTGATTGTAGCCAGTGGTTCCCCACACTGCACCATATTACTACCAATTGAGGGGTTGGGGTGAGAAGAGAACCTCCAGTGTAAGCTCCATGAAGACCAGGCTTGTCTTTGTCCCCACTGCATTCTAGTGTCCACGTCCCATTATTCACTCAACTACTTACTGAATGTATTAGTCCATAAATAGATGTGCTTATTCTGACTGGGTTGGGGGTGCACAGCCAAGCCTGAGCTTGGGTCAATAGGTACCTCCTCCCTCATTTCCTTTCTCAAAATCTAATTGTCTGCTGTTTCCTGAAGCTTTAGGCCTTGGCCTTGACCACATTCTCCAGTCCTGTGGCTCCTCCTGCTTCCTTTTCTTCTTCCCTCAGAGGTGTCAGGATTTGACCCAAATGGGAAAAGAAGTAGTGGAAATCAACACAGATTCCCACAGATCCCACAGATGGTGGTTTTTTTTTTTTTAGAGACAGAGTCTCACTTTATTGCCCTTGGTAGAGTGTTGTGGCGTCACAGTTCACAGCAACCTTCAACTCCAGGGCTTAGGTGATTCTCTTGCCTCAGCCTCCAGAGCATCTGCAACTATAGGAGACCACCATAACGCTAGGCTTTTTTTTCAGAGACAGAGTCTCACTTTGTCACAACACCCGGCTATTTTTTAGAGACAGGGTCTCACTCTTTCTCAGGCTGGTCTGGAACCCATGAGCTCAGACCAATCTGCCCTCCTTGGCCTCCCAGAGTGCTGGGATTACAGATGTGAGCCACTGCATCCAGCCTAGCTCCTCCATCTTTCATCTGAAGAGATTATTAACATCTATGTCACAGAGCTGTGAGGAAAAAAATAGTTGATGGTGTAGAGTGTCTGGCAGCCCAAAAATACTCAGTCGTGGGAGTCACCCTACCCTTCCACCAGGCTGTGTCCCAGAAACACCAGCAGCTCATTCCTTTTTTTTTTTTTAACCACCCATCATGAAGTTTTTGTACTTCATGCATTTTGGACTTCAAAGAACTTCACTCTCCCCCTGCACCAAACCATAAACATGAAGCGCCTTCCCAGTGGCCAGAATTCTCAGTGCTGTCTTATTCATCCCAAGTTGAGATGTCTTTCAATGATAAAGACATAGTTAGTTGACTTTTGATTTTCAACTAAATTTTATTTTTTGAATAGACACTGTAGGCTTAGGGCATACATTTCAAATGATATAAAGGAGTAAACCAGGAAAAGTGAGTCACCCTCCCCAGCCAGCTTCTCCCCCAGTTTCTTTTTTTTCTTTTTTTTTTTTTTTTTTGCAGTTTTTGGCCGGGGCTGGGTTTGAAGCCACCAGCATATAGGGCCAGTACCCTACTCCTTTGAGCCACAGGCACCACCCCCTCCCAGTTTCTTAATCATCCTCCCAGAGCTGTGATATGGGGGCTTTTCCCTCTTGACGATATATATCTAAACGTCACTCCAAATTAACACATGTAAGCCTGAGGGGTCTTTATAAAAGTTGCTCTGCAGTGCATTAAGTGGAATCAGATGGCTCTTGAAGGGACCAGGCAGGACACCTCTGTGTTTCAAAACAAAGTTACTAGGCAGGTCTGTGAGTATTTTTTATGTTCCTAAAAGGTATGGCAGCCAAGGAGTTAAATCCACACTTCCCCTCTGCTCTGTGGCTCCCTTCCCTTCCTTCCTTACCGTGCAAAATGGATTTTGCTGAAGTTGAGGAACTTTTTCAACTTGGGGAAGAAAAAGCCATAGGGGCCCCAGCAGGATTCCAGTCCCACAGTTCTCCACTGATTTAATGGAAATCACATCCTCCTATGTCAGCAGATTGTGCAAGTAGGAGAAAAGAAGTGAAAATAATTAGAGGTTAAAAGCTTTGGAACCGCAGCTATTGTTTCCGTCTAGGGAGGGTCGCCAAGTGCCAGGTAGCTTGCTCATATTCTATACACCATGTAATGTCACTATTATTACCACCTTTCACAGATGAAGAAAATGAAGTTCCAAGAGGTTAATGTCATTTGTCTAAGGTGGTGAGAGGCTCTGCCTAAAAAGCTATAGAGTAATCCATCTCTCCTGTGTGCAAGGCAAGGCTGGGAGCAGCTCCCTTGATGCAACTGGGAGCATCATCTCCAAACAAGAAACTCTGAAAAGCAGGCAGTGCTTCAGAGTGCCCAGAAGCCAAGCCTTCACAGGAACCCTTGTGAAAGCGATTTACTGGGAGATAGCTCTCAAAGGAGATTTTTTTTTTTTAAGAGATGGGGGGTCTCGCTCTGGCTCAGGCCGGTCTCGAACTCTTGAGCTCAGGCAGTCCACACACACCCCACCCTCTACCCCAGCTTTGGCCTCCCAGAGTGCTAGGATTTACAGGCGTGAGCCACCACGTCCAGCCCAAAGGGACAACCTTATACAAAAAAAGTACTCACTGTTTATCTGAAATTGAAATATAACTGGGTATGCTGGGTTTTATCTGGCAACCTAGGAAGTGAGAGGAGAATGAGATAGAGCCTCTAGGGCATCCACAGTAATCTGAGGGTACTCTCTTTAAGCTATCAGCAGACAACACTCAGCAGGGGGGTAGGGGGATGCAGCAGTGAGAACAGGGAAGGACAGACCCGGAAGGACATGAGCAGCACCAGTGCATTGTCTAGGGCAGCTCACCAGACAATGGAAAAAAAGACTAGAAGCCCCTACCTAGACCTTCAAGTCCAAACTATCCCCATCTCCTGGAGAGCAGCAAGATGGCCTGTCCCCTGGCTCAGCACCTGCCCCTCCCTGGCTGCCAAGGGAGGGTGGTTCTGCTCCCCAGCCACTCACTCTACTGCTTGTATGGGGGCTGAGGCTGAAGCCAAGCTGTTTGTCTCATCCAGCATTCTGAAATGTATTAAATGATGGAGGAAAACTACCTTAGAAGAGATCTCGAAAACATTCCCCACCAAAAAAGCCAGACCCCAGAAAGGGAGACTCTGGGGGTGAGATAACCATGCTGTAACGAAGTGGCCTGTTTCTGGAGAGTCCTGAAATCTTTTTTGAAAATTCAGAGATCCTGCCCTAAGAGTTCAGAGGAGTGCCTACAAAGAGGTTCTCACCTTCCCCCTCCAACTTCCTCTGGAGGACTCTGTACCTCCTTTTTAGGAACTGGGGGTGATTTGTGGGTTTGGACCTAGAAGAGCATAAAGAGAAGGGCAAAAGTTGGTCAACAGTAACATCCAGTGTGACTCCATTTATGTAAAAAAAAAAAATCCACAAAACGAGCTTGAGGGTCCTCTCTGTGTACATTCTTTTGATTTATTTTTTTTAATCTTTTTTTTTTTTTTGAGACAGAGCCTCAAGCTATCCCCCTGGGTAGAGTACCATGGCATCACAGCTCATAGCAACCTCCAACTCCTGGGCTCAAGCGAGTCTCCTGTCTCAGCCTCCCAAATAGCTGGGACTACAGATGCC
>CAUYQV010133712.1:0-32732 GCA_963574575.1 Galagoides demidoff | reverse complement strand
ATGGCATCACAGCTCATAGCAACCTCCAACTCCTGGGCTCAAGCGAGTCTCCTGCCTCCGCCTCCCAAGTAGCTGGGACCACAGGCGCCCGCCACAACGCCCGGCCATTTTTTGGTTGCAGCCAACATTGTTGTTTGGCGGCCCGGGCTGGGGATTTGAACCCGCCACCTTAGGTGTATGTGGCTGGCGCCTTAGCCGCTTGAGCCACAGGCGCCGAGCCTAGGGCCCAGATTTTACCTCTAGGTGTTTGCCTTAAGATATTAGAATTCTGGGTCGGCTGAATTCTAGCCAGGAGTTGGAGGTTGCTATGAGCTGTGATGCCATGGCACTCTACCCAGGGGGATAGCTTGAGGCTCTGTCTCAAAAAGGAAAAAAAAAAAAAGATCTTTTTCTTCTATTAGGTATAATCTGGGTCAGCAAGAAAAGGTTTAGCTATATGGCTGGCTTTCCATATTGACAGGTTCCATATCCGTGGATTGAAAATTTCTTTAATACAAAATAACAATGTAACAATAAAAATAATAAAAATTAAACAACTATTTTCATAGCATTTACACCATATTAGATATTATAAGTAATTAAATGATTTAAAGTGTACAGGAGGGCTCAGCAACTGTAGCTTAGTGAGTAGGGCGCCAGCTAGAACTCTGGCTGGCAGCTTCTAGCCCAGCCTGGGCCTGCTAAACAACAATGACAACTGCAACCAAAAAATAGCCAGGTGTTGTGGTGGGTGCCTGTAGTCCCAGCTACTTGGGAGGCTGAGGCAAGAGAATTGCTTAAGGCAGCGAGCGGTTCTCACCCTGTGGGTCACGACCCCTGTGGAGGTCGAACCACCCTTTCACAGGGGTCACCTAAATACACCCTGCATATCAGATATTTACATTACAATTCATAACAGTCGCAAAATTACAGTTATGAAGTAGCAATGAAAATAATTTTATGGTTGGGGGTGACCACAACATGAGGAACTAACTGTATTGAAGGGTGGAGGCATTAGGAAGGTTGAGAACCACTGGCTTAAGCCCAAGAGTTGGAGGTTGCTATGAGCTGTAATGCCACAGCACTCTACCAAGGACAATAAAGTGAGACTCTGTCTCTAAAAAAATAAAATAAAATAAAAAATAAATTGCACACTATTTTAAATTGCACACAAACTTTTTGGCCACTCTGTATAAGAGAGGTGAGCATCTGTGGATTTGGGTATCCCCAGAGGATCCTGGAACCACTCTCTAGATACCAAAAGACCACTGTTCTATATTTTATTATTACTATTATTTTGACTTTTTTTAATTTAAGGCAGAGAAATTCATGATTTTTCAGGAAAAAAATCAATAAAAGTGGTTTAAATAAAACTTTTCCAATGTTTCAAGATGAAAACTTAAGCTATATCCAATCCCTCACCACCTCCTTTCCTAATCCTGTCAGATAAACAAGGCATTTGTTACTGAAACTATCTTTAAAGTTAATACCGAAAATTATTTGTGCATGCCAACATTTATTTATACACTTACTAACTGGCCTTTTCAAGAGTTATTCCAGGGAAACACTAGCCATCATTAAGTAAATAAAGCCCCGTTAATCCACAGCCTGCATAGAATTGCCCCTCTGAGAAGTGGCTTAATTGTAAATGTAAATATAAACATAAATTGTGAAATTAATCTGGCACTCATTTTTGAATGGGCTGTTGATTATCTTTGTCCTTGCTATCATAATACCTGTGTGGTGTGCAGTGTATCTCTTCATTGGCACTCATGGCAGGCATTCCTTGTACCTTATGTCTGGACAATGTCTATCTCTTTGAAGTTCCCTTCTGCGTCCTTTCCCTCAAAGTGAATTTTGGGTATGCTACTTTGCCTATATTTTAATTCACAACATTAACTAGCTGGGCATTGTGGTGGGCACCCATGGTCCCAGCTACTCATGAGGCTGAGACAAGATCACTTGAGACCAGGAGTTTAAGGTTGCTGTGAGCTATGATGCCACAGCACTCAACCCCAGGGAATCTGAGTGAGACTCTCTCTAAACAAACAAACAAACAAACCAGAACATTGCAAATGTAGAAGACAAATAGCTTCTAAATGTCCAGCCACTATATATTTGAAAAAAGAGATTAAAGGTTAGAGAAACAACAGAGATATATATGTTGTTACTGAAATTCTGTTAGTTGTAATAGAATTAGAAGTTACTGAAATAGTAAGTTTCTTATCATTCCAATTTGATTTTATTTTGACAGCTGTAATGAGCTGAGTTTTTTGTTAATTTGTTTCTTGCAGTGGTGGTCTCTTGTCTTTGAACTGCTTGTTCTAAGTCTAAATTAGTTCCTTGGCTTGCCCCTTGGAAATAATTCTGATGCACAGTAATAAAACCATTACATAATGGTGATTCCTCTGAAATGACTTTTAAGCATATTGAATTCTTATTGATTTTTATTTTATATAATGGCATTTCTATTTTATACATTAGCACTTTTTGTTATACTAAGGCTTTGCATATTTCTTGTCTTTTGGCAAAAGCAAATGGAATCCATAAAGCAACTTACAGAATTTAACTATGGTAAAAGTGCTCTGGGAAAGAAAATTTGTTGTTGCCTCTTCAAGTGTAAAAGGCCACTGCCTATCAATAGGAATATCAATAGAGAGGCTGAGACTTGTAAAAGACATTGAAAGTGAACTTTTTTCTGTATTTCTTTTCTTTCTTTCTTTTCTTTTTTTTTTTTTTGGTGTTTTTCAAGATGCATTTAATTTTTCTTTTTTTTATTTATACTTTTTAAAATTAAGTCATTTGTACATAGATGATAAATACATTTATGCCATTATGGGATTTAATGTGTTGATTTTTTTTTTTTTTTAGAGACAGAATCTCAGTTTATCACCATGGGTAGAGTGCCATAGTGTCATACAGCTCTCAGCAACCTCCAACTCCTGGGCTTAGGTGATTTCTTGGTTCAGCCTCCTGAGTAGCTGGGACTACAGGAGCCTGCCACATATTTTTTTTGTTGCAGTTTGGCTGAGGCCACATTTGAACCTGCCACCCTTGGTATATAGGGCCAATGCCCTACCCACTGAGCCACAGGTGCCGCCCTTTTTTTCCATATTTCTATATACAAAATCTTAATCTTACCAAGTTCACAAATTTTAACTTAACACAACTCGTAATAAATTTAATAAAAGCATTACTTTATAGGTTATCAATGTAAGAAAGATTTTGTGTAATTTCTCCAAACTCAGAAATTCAGTAGGCATATGAATTTAGTATATCCATGGCCTAGCTCATGTTTTTTTCCCTTCAAAATCCAAATGAAACCTTCACTGTTTTTACAGTAGGCTGTTAGAAATTATCAACAGATATAGGAACAGAACCTCATTTGTATTTATGAAACCCTAATTCAAGTTTAAAATAATTGTAAAGCATTTACACAAAATAGAATGTTCTGCTATTCCTTAATTTTCCTATTTCTGATGAGCAGTTATTTGTGATAATGGTGTATATATGTATGTATATAATTATTATAATGTATTACTATTGGTACACAGCCAACCAAATTTTCCTTAATCTCTTTTACTAACACTTAAAAAAGACTAAACATTTACCCAACTCAATAATTGTAAGGAGTTTTTCCTCAAAATGCCAATTCGGTTTGCTGTTGTTTGGGGGACTTGAAGCAACTAACATCTATGGGAAAATTTCCTACATAGAGGTAGTGTATTCCTCCTGCCCCTTTTAACCAATAGTCTTCCTTTTCTTTCTTTCGCCCAGTGGTTTTAACATGATTGGAGACTTTCTTTGAAAGTAAAATGGAACAAAAGTGAAATACCATGAACTTTGTTGCCCGTCATTGTTTTATTTTCGATATTTACTTACCGTTGTGTCAGGGTGCTTTAGAGAAGTAACCCTGGGTGGGGCCTGTGGCTCAGTGGGTAGGGCGCCGGCCCCGTATATAGAGGGTGGTGGGTTCCAACCTGGCCCCGGCCAAACTGCAACCAAAAAATAGCCGGGTGTTCTGGTGGGCTCCTGTAGTCCCAGCTACTTGGGAGGCTGCAGCAAGAGAATCGCCTGAGCCCAGGAGTTGGAGGTTGCTGTGAGTTGTGACGCCACAGCACCTACCGAGGGTGATAAAGTGAGACTGTCTCTACAAAAAAAAAAAAAAAAGAAGAAGAAGAAGAAGAAGAAGTAACCCTATTTGAGAAAAAGGGGTTGAAGGGCATCCTAGCTTCCCCACCTAGAGTAAAGGGCTAGGACACAAGGCAGTCAAAGGAGGAACTGATCAACATTCTACAACTTACAAGATTAATCAGTTCTGTTTAGGGGTTATTAGAGGAAGGGAAGAAACCAGAGGAATAGCCAGTTTTGGTCATTTTATACTCGATGCTGGTACACAGTATTCCTTTCACATTTTACTGTACATTGCCTAGAGAAAGAGCTGCAGATCATCAAATAATCATCCATTTTCAGATGGTCTAATGGCAGAATATACAAAGGTGGCTCACTTAAAACCTTCCATTCATAGTCACACTGCATCAAATAGTGCTAATTTTAAGTAGGCCACTGCATATAGTGCATCCTCTGAAACAACACCCTTCTACCATTCAAACCAAATTCATTCCTTTTTCATTCACAAAAAATATTTAATATTTCAGAATCATGTTTGTGCAATGACGTGAAAATACTGTTCACCTGTAACTCAGGTGACTCATCAATCTGAGACTAAGAGGATGCCAAATTTCTGTCATTGCTCATTAAAGCGTAGTATCCTGCACAACAACTACTTCTAACACTTCCCGAATCTTAATGTGGGAGAGTATTGATCACCATAACTTATGATCTTATTTACAATAGTGCGGTGACTCTTTACATTTGGATTCCCTTACTTGTCTTGCAGCGACTTCTAAAAACACCGCTGGCGTGGGTTGGATATTTGATCTTGCGGCCAAATGTTCTTAGACTTTGTTCCCTAGCCGTAAAGGTGAGGTTCGGGCTCCGAAGGCCAAAGACCTCACAGCGGATTTCACTGTAGAGGGCGGTGCCTCGGAGAGGGGCGGCCCCGATGTGATGGGTGTCCCACCTGTCCGTCCTCCACCTTCTCCCTGCCCCCTGGGCGCCGGGCAAGGGTCTGCGGCTGGCTGCGCGCGCCCCTAACACCGGTCCCCGGCGGCAGTTGGACTCCGCTGGGCCGCCGGGTCGGGGAGGGGAGCGAGCAGAGACCCCGCACGCTGCGGATCTGGCTCTCCGCGCGAGCGCGCTCGGTTGGTGCGCGCGCGCGGCTCCGCCCCGCCCTCTTGGCGCGCGCCGCCGCCAGGTCCGCTCTCTTCCCCCACCCCTGGCGCGGACGGGGTGGATCCAGCGCACTCCCCTCCCCCGAGCGGCAGCGGCGGCGGCGGGCGCTGAATGAGAGACGCCGGCCGCCTGGGTCGGCTAGCGCTAACCTAGGCGGTGGCGCCGGCGGCGACAGTGGCGGTGGAGCGTGAGGCCGGCGCCGTCTTTCCATCCTCCAGGGCGACGGCCGCAGCTGCACAGGTCGGTGCTCCGGCGGCGGGGCGGCGCGGGGGAGGGAAAGTGGGTGAGCTGCACCCCCGGGGCGGCGCTGAGCCGCGGCGGCGGCGCGGGGAATGGCGGCGGCTCGGGCTCTGCGGTGTGTGGCTCCCCGGCCGCCAGCCCCGATGCTGCTGGCCCTCGGCGCGGGGAGGGGGCTGCGGAGCTGGGGCTGAGGGAGGAGAACTCTGGGAGCCGCGCCGCTCTCGGTCGCTGCTCTCGGAGTCAGAAGGCGCCCGTGCGGTCCCCGCTCAGGGGCACCGTCCCGAGGCCGGGGGCGCGGTGACCCCCCGAACCCACCTCGCCTAGCTCTACCTTCTGGGTGGCGGAAGACCCCGACCTCCCCTCGCGCTATCCCGGCGCTTGGGGGCGCCTCAGCCTCCCTTCAGGTGAGCCGGAGCCGGGACTGCCGCCCGGGACCGGCCGAGTCGGGCCACACCCCCTCCCCTGGCCCTGGCTGCTTCGCCCCGGAGTTGGCCGCCCGCGAAGCTGCGGACTGGCGGTCAGGGTGACCTGTTGCGGAACGGTCCGCAGCCCGAGTGTCCCCCAAGTCCCGGTCCAGGGTGGGGGGTTGGGGGCTGCGTCCTGGGCTGGCCTTGGGCCGGGTGCGGAGTGCAGGACGCTGCCCGGGGTCGCTTTACTTAGAGCCCCGAGCCGGCATAGTGGGGGTAAAAAGATTCGGGACGTATCTGATCAAACACTTGCAAAGCGGGGAGAGCTGTCCGTAAATATCCGGAATTCCATTGCGGTATCGGATTAGGTAGGCTCATAAACACCATGCCTTGGAGGTGATTTGGGAGAAACGGGAGCCGTGAGTGAGGAGCTAATATCTAGAAAATAGTCGTAAAGCTGTGCGAAGCTAAATTATCCCCCCACCTGCCCCTCTGGAAGCTCTTTCCCTGTAGCTGTGTGTTGTGTAGACGCAGGCCAGTTTCAGTGTACGTGGGCGTGTTTGGGAAGAAGCTGCGAGCTGATAGGAGGTACCTAGTACAAATGTTAATTTGAGCTGGGAGGGGTGAGGGAGGAGGAAGGAAGGGCACTGAGGAGGAGGGGCAATCGAAACACTAAATTTCAGGTAAGAAAACACTAAAAAAAAGTATTTTGTGCCCAGTGTTCAACATTATAAAGTGGAAACACTCAGGCAGCAGTTAGTTGTGCTTTATCGTTTGTGTGCCATATATATATATATATATATATTTTTTTTTTTTTTCCTACGTGTCAGTTGCTGCAGAGAGCCTTGTTTCTTATCAGTGTTTTGAGTTGACTTTGGTGCTTTTTCTATTAACCATTCGATCAACTCTTGTTCAAATCTCTTTGGTAGTCACGCTTGTCACATAGCTGGCTAGCCTAAAAGCCTGTTCCACCCCAAGATAATTATGCTTGTACAAGTGCCTTAGGATCATAAATATAATTAAGTGTATTTCTTAGTACTAAACATCTTACGCTAGACTTTAGAATTATGAAGGAACTTATATCCAAACTGTATTATTTTAATAACGATAACTTCTAACTCAAGCTGTGTAGGCATGAAGTTTATCGTGTAGCTTCAAAGATTTGGAAAATAACTTGTCTTTTTAGCCAGATACAAAGATCACATTTTGCCATGCCCAGTGGCTCACTCCTGTAATCCTAGCACTTGGGAGGCCCAGGGGGGTGGATTGCCTGAGCTCTGGAGTTGAAGACCAGCCTGAGCCACTGCCAGACCTTGTCTCTAAAATATAGCCGGGTGTTGTGGTGGGCACATGTGATCCCAGCTACCTGGGAGGCTGAGGCAAGAGAATCACTTGAACCCAGGAGTTTGAGGTTGCTGTGAGCTAAGACACCACAGCACTGTACTGAGGGTGACAGAGTAGGACTCTTATCAAAAAATAAATCACATTTAAGGATATTAGATGCCATTTTGAATAAACAATTTTAGCATAATTAATTTTTTTTTGAGACAGTCTCACTATGTGGCCCTCAGTAGAGTGCTATGGCATCATCACAGCTCGCAGCAACCTCAAACTCTTAGCCTTAAGATGTTCTCTTGCCTCAGCCTCCCAAGTAGCTGGGACTACAGGCACCTGCCACAACGCCCAGCTTTTTTTGGTTGTAATTGTCATTGTTATTGGGCAGGCCAGGGCTGGGTTTGAACTTGCCAGCTCCAGTGTATGTGGCTGGTGCCCTAGCTGCTGAGCTATAGGCACTGAGTCCAGCATAATTAATTTTAAACATAGTTCATTGTATCTTTTTAAAAATTGAGTGTCATAGTTTTATTTTAATTTTTTCTTTTTATTCCCTGCTCACCTAAGCACAATAATTTTTGAAATGGTAAAATGTGCCTTTTCTCCATTATGTTCCACCTTTCATCGACTTAACATTTGACTTCAAAATACTCTGGGCAGGACTGTGGAAATACCATGCACTTTGTCTTATTTTTTTTATCAGAATTGCAACACACTTTTCTGATACTTACTTATAATATCAGAAAGAATAC
This sequence comes from Galagoides demidoff, assembly GCA_963574575.1. Classification (NCBI taxonomy): domain Eukaryota; kingdom Metazoa; phylum Chordata; class Mammalia; order Primates; family Galagidae; genus Galagoides; species Galagoides demidoff. The sequence continues at coordinate 24,727 of CAUYQV010133712.1, read as the reverse complement.
TCCCAAAATTTCCTCGGAGGAAAGCATAACTTAAAAACTGGCTTTGTGAATCACATACGTATGTGCTAAGTTATTTATGTCTGTGTTTAAGGAACTGATCCACATCTTTTTGGGCTTATTATGTTATTACAGTTGAGTGTAGTGAATGATGACTAAGTAGATGAAATTGTTCTATTGCAACTTAAAACACTTAGGCTGTTATCCATAAGCTCAGTTTGTTCATTTGTTCTTTCATTCTACACATTTACTGAGTACCTACATGGTACCAGTTAGTCTTCTAGATGTTAAGGATACACCAGAGAAAATGACAGGTTTGTGCCCCAATGGAGCTTACATGGCAAGTGGAGAAATACATTAGTGTAAAAGTTTGAGCAGTGAAAACTCCTCTGGAGACTTTTTGATTAAGGATATTTTGTTTTTCCTTCCAAGAATGGTGGGAATTATTACTTAGTGAACAAAAACATTAAGACAGTTGTTTTTAAAATATGCCTATGTTTATATATGTTGGGTGTCTGGTTTCTAAGTAAACCAAAGATAAACACTCTACCTGAAGTCAGATGATGGCATAGTTTACATGTGGTTAAATAGCTTTCTTCTTTTTGGTTTACGTAGTTAAATGAAGTGTTTCCTGAAAATATTCTTTCTTGGCACTTGCTTATAAGGGAATCTTAGGTTTTTTGTTGTTTTGGTTGTTTTTTTTTTTAGTCTAAAATTTGAAAATATCACCTTTTTTCTTCTAGCTGACAGACTGAACCAATGCCCTGCTGTTCTGTAGAATCTGATAACTATTACTGATAAAATCAAAAGTTTGACTGAAATGATAGTTTTCCCTCTTGACGCAACTATGACAAACATTGGTAGATTACAAAGCTCTTTTTATGTATTATTGATACTTAAATATTTTGTTCTTATCAGCAGAGTTTCCAAAAATTAACAATGACCCTACGTAGGCATTATTTTCTCTATTTAGATGAGAAAACTAAGGTTTGGGGATGTTAAGCAAGTCATCAAAAAGCGTGGTGAACCTGAATCCAAATTGTAATTCTTTTTCTTTCTTTCTTTTTTTTTTTTTTTTTTTTGAGACACAGTCTCTTTCTGTTGCCCTGGGTAGAGGGCCATGACATCATAGCTCATAGCAACCTTGCCTCAGCCTCCCAAGTAGGTGGGACTACAGGCAAGTACCACTATGCCTGGCTAGTTTTTATAGTTTTGGTAGAGTTGGGATCTCACTCTTGCTCAGGCAGGTCTTGAACTTCTGAGCTCAAGCAATAATCTTCCCTCAGCCTCCCAGACTGCTGGGATTACAGATGTGAGCCACCATGCCTGGCCACTTTTTACTCAATTTTCAATTAAATATAATTTAAATAGCTTCAAACTACCTCAGCCTGAGTGAGGTTCCTTAGAAGAAAATGAATATATTCTATTACCATATAAATTGTTTCTTAAATATGTCTTGCTTTCCAATTGATTTCTCTTTAATGAGAGAATGAAGATTGGATGTGATAAATTTTAATAACTTAGTTTTTTTTTTTTTTTTTGACTGGGGCCAGGCTTGAACCTGCCAGCCCTGGTATGTGGGGCCAGCGCCATACTCCTTGAGCCACAGGCACTGCCCAATAACTTGGAATTAATATGGAATCTTCCTTGATTAATATCTTGAACTTGTGATTTAGGAAAGCTTGTAACCACATAATAGTAAGTACTAGAAATTAAAATGTGTGACATCTACCTATTCTGTGGAAAGAAAAAGGTTTGTTTGTTTGTTTTTTGAGACAGTCTCATTTTGTGGTCCCCCCCCCGCCCCAGTGCCTTGGTGTATTAGCTCACCCCAACCTCAGACTCAAGTGATTCTCTTGCCTCCTCCTCCCTGGAACCTGGGACCTCAGGAGCCCACCACAATACTCAGCTATTTTGGGGGACAGGGTCTTGCTTTAGCTCAGGCTGGTCTTGAACCACATGAGCTGCTTCCTGGGCCTCCCAGAGTGCTGGGATTATAGGTGTGAGCCATCGCACCTGGCCTGAAAGAAGAAGTTTCAGTACAAACTTACCTAGTTTACTAAGTAGCTAGTTAGGATTATAGGAAGGGTGGGTGTATGTATACACACACATACATACGTATAGATAGCACAGTGTTCATATGACTTAACTTGAGGGGGCTTGGCAATTTATGTCCCCACAGAGAACTTTTGGTACTAGCTCTTGAGTAGCACATTGGTTGGGAGTGTGAGAGACTTAAAGTGATGCTTTCATCTTGAATTTAATTGATACCCTTCTGTTATTTCATTTATATGACCTTTTCCCAAAACAGATTTTCATTCTAAGTGTGATTTCCTTTGTTGTTTTTGTAGAGGCTTTTTCTGAAAACACTATGATAAATAGCATCCTCAGCATACTCTGTGCCCTTACTTTGCTTTGTTTTTCTCTATGGCATCGATTTATCAGATATATAGCATACATTAATTTATTTGTTACCTGTCTTTGTCTCTGAATGTAAGCTTCATGAGGGCAAGGACTTAAGCTTTGTTCACTGTTGTTTTCCAAGTACCTAGAAAAATATTTAACACATAGATGATGCTCAGATATTTGTGTAGTGAGCAGATTCATTGGTAGTAAGTGATACAAACAGGCTTGGTTTTGTTCCTTTTTAAAAAACAATATTTGACTTTAATTAATATAACTGTGCAGTTAAAAAGAAAATTGTACTATAAGGCTTAGACAGATGGAGCTTGCCACATCTGAAAATCTGAAAACCAGAATGGTCCAGAATCTTAAGCTTTTTGAGTGCTGACATGATACTCAAAGGAAATGAATGCTCTTGGTGCATTTCAGATTTTGGGTTTTTGGATTTGAGATGCTCAATTGGTAATGCAAGTATACCAAAATTCAAAAAAATCTGAAACAATTCTGGGCCCATGGCTCGGCGCCTGTGGCTCAAGGGCTAAGGTGGCGGGTTCAAATCCAGCCCGGACCCACCAAACAACAATGATGACTGCAACCAAGAAATAGCCAGGTGTTGTGGCGGGCGCCTGTGGTCCTAGCTACTTGGGAGGCAGAGGCAGGAGACTTGCTTGAGCCCAGGAGTTGGAGGTTGCTAGGAGCAGTGAAGCCATGGCACTCTACCCAGGGTGACAGCTTGAGGCTCTGTCTCAAAAATAAATAAGTAAAAACGATTCTGGGCCCAGGCATTTCAGATTAAGAGATACTCAATTTGTAATTAAGATGCGAATCCTTTGCCTTGGGTCCTGTTCTCAGAGCAACAATTTTTGATATTTTTATGTGTTTCTTCTGCTTTTTTTTACTTCTATTCTTTTAATTTTCAATTATGAATGCGTAGTTTCCTATTGTATTTGTTTTTCAGTTTTAGATAGAATCTATTTAATGGCTTTCTACTGTGGAGAAGGAGTCCTTTAGAGTTTATTTATTTATTGTTTGAGACAGAGCCTCAAGCTGTCACCTTGGGTAGAGTACTATGGCATTACAGCTCCCAGCAACCTCCAACTCCTGGGTTCAAGCCATTCTCCTGTCTTCACCTTCCAAGTAGTTGGGACTACAGGCACCCGCCACAACGCCTGACTATTTTTGGTTGCAGCCGTTGTTGTTTGGCAGGCCCCGGGCTGTATTCGAACCCGCCAGCTCAGGTGTATGTGGCTGGCACCTTAGCCGCTTGAGCCACAGGTGCCGAGCCAATCCTTTAGAGTTCTTAAGTCACCTTGAACTTTCTCTGCTGTGGTCTTCCCAGTGCAGTTCTGTTATGCTTTTTATTAAAACAGTTCATTGTTTGCATTATTATGACTTTGTAAATATGTTTACAGTTGAACCTTATAATTGTATTTCCTGCAGTTAAAAATCTTTCTTTGTATTTTCCTTAGTTTCCTATTTGTCTCTTAATTTTTCCTACCTCCTGTCCCAATATCTTCAAATACATCAGGTAATTGATCCTTTTTTTAAAAATTAGGAAAATTTTTATTGCATACTCTTGCTTAGATCTGCATTGCTCCTCTCCACTTAATGCTGCATGCCTATATCTGTGACTTCCCTTCCTCATGATTCTGAGAATTCTTTCTGCCTTTTTCCTGTGCTAGAAGCCTGTAATCTCTGGATTCATGTCTTCTGCTTTCTTTATTTCCTCCTTTGTTTTGGGGAATTGCATCCATTAGTAACTTTTAAGGATGAGCATGTGGAGATGTGACATTTTTGAGATATTTACACTGCTGAAAATATAGGGTGTACGCATAAAGTTCATGTGCAGTTTACTATATTAAACTATTTTTAATTGCACACAAGCTTTATATCCTCCTCATATTTTCCTTCTACCCGAACTCTGGTTGATCATTTAGCTGAGCTACGTATAGAATTCAAGTTTCTCTCCAAATTTAGGGGGTTACTCTGTATTCTCTAGCTTCAGTTGGTTGTTGAAAAGTTTTAGATGATTCAGAGTTTTGGTCCTTTATATGTGACCTGTTCCTATGATCTTTTCTTTTGTCATGAGTATATGTGATAGATCCTTCATATTTTATGTGTCTTGCATCGATCTCATTTTACTTTTTGTGCACAGAATTTATTGAGCCATTAAATCAACAATGTCTATGACTATATGGAGAGGAAAGATAATCTAGTACAAAGGTCAGCTAACTTTTTCTTATTTATTTGTTTTTGAAATGGGGTCTTGCTTGTGCCCACATGGAGTTTAGGAGAATGATCACAACTCCCTGACACCTTGAACTCCTGAGCTCAAAGGATTCTCCAGCCTCAGCCTTTTGAGTAGCTAGGACTACAGGCATATACCACCATACCCAGCTAATTTTTTTAAATTGTGGAAACGAAGTCTCCCCATGTTGCCCAGGTGGGTCTTGAACTTCTAGCCTCAAGCAGTCCTCCCACCTCAGCCTCCCCAAATGTTATAATTAGTATGGCCTAATTAGCATGGGCTACTGTGCCTGACCTTTAAGGTGTAGCAAGTATTTTAGTTATTTTAGGCAATACAACCACTGTTATTGCTACTCAGCTCTACTATTGTACTATGAAAGCAGCCATAGGATGTGGTTTGCTGTCCCTGATCTGTGCATAGATGGAAGGATTAGCCTTTGTTTCACCAGGAGTAGGAAGAGTTACTATAGAAATAGGAGAAAGACAAAGTATATGGAGAGACACACGATGGTGGTAGTTAAGAAATTTCTCATCTGGCTGTTTCTGTTTACCTTGCAGAGATGGGGAACCTGTGGCCTTCTGATTTCAAGATTGTTATTTTTTAAGCACATGAGGCAAAAACAGCTTCATCTTTCTCTGCTGCACTCCTTTTAATAAAATAATTTGTTCTGTGATTTTTGGATTTGGTCAAGTGGCCACATTTGGGGATCTGGAGAGCCTCATGTGAGTTTAAGCCTGCAGGTTCCCCACCCTTGCATGGTTTATGGAAAACTAAGGTGGTCATTTGAGAGTAAGGAAGAACGGGAGTATTTTAGGGAGAATGAGAAGAGAGGGAAATAACATGCGATACAGTTGTCTATCAGAGAGTCAAAATGAATAGAATAGTGAAACAAAAGTGTTGCCAGGCATCATTCGGGGCTTGCTTGGGAGAGGTGATTCTGAATTTCATGTTCCTGACTTTAGTAAGAGTATTGCTGGCTTAGGGTTCATAGCACAGTGGTTACAGCACCAGCTACATACAGCAAGGCTGGTGGGTTCGAATCTGGCCCCAGGCCAGCTAAAAACAACAATGACAACTGCAACAAAAAATAGCTGGGCATTGTGGCAGGTGCCTATAGTCCCAGCTACATGGGAGGCTGAGTCAAGAGAATCACTGAAGCCCAAGAGTTTGAGGTTGCTGTGAGCTGTGATACCACAGCACTCTACCGAGGGTGACAAGGTAAGACTCTGTCTCAAAAAAGAAAAAAAAAAAAGAATATTTGGTGGTGCCTGTGGCTCAGTGGGTAGGGCACTGGCCCCATATATGGAGGGTGGTGGGTTCAAACCTGGCCCCTGCAACAAATAAATAGCCAGGCATTGTGGTGGGCACCTGTAGTCCCAGCTACTGGGGAGGCTGAGACAAGAGAATCACCTATGCCCAGGAGTTGGAGGTTGCTGCGAGCTGTGTGACTCTACAACACTCTACCGAGGGTGATAAAGTAAGACTCTGTCTCTACAAAAAAAAAAAAAAAATTGCTAAAATTTCATCATTTAGTTTAGTGATTAATTAGGGATTAAATAATGTCTTACTATTGGTTTTTGATAGGTAATGTAAAGCTTTTGATAGATAACATTAAAAAACACTTTGTAGTCTTAATTTTCTAAGAAATTTTTTGTTAAAAAAATAAATATGTCAGATTCATTGTGTTTTTTCTGTATTGGTAGAGATGATCATATGTGTTTTCCATTAACCTTCTAATAAGATGGAATACATTAGTAGATCATATCATATTGTACTCACTATGCATTCCTCAGTTAAACTCCATTTAGCTGTGATGCATTTTTTCCACTCGCACTACTAAATTTGATTTGCTGGTGTCCTGGAGTTCCTAAAAAATGTTCATCTTTCATAAGATTTATGTATGTATTTTGGTTTCAGAGTTATATTGGAGAGATTTGACTTCATAAAATAAAGGAACTATTGATGTAATGTGAAAGGTAAAAAAAAAAAAAATTCCAGAAGAAAACAAAAATATTGATATGACCCTGTTATAGGCAAAGATTTTTTTTTTTTTTTTTTTGAGACGGAGCCTCGAGCTATCCCCCTGGGTAGAGTGCTATGGCATCACAGCTCACAGCAACCTCCAACTCCTGGGCTCAAGCAAGTCTCCTGCCTCCGCCTCCCAAGTAGCTGGGACCATAGGCGCCCACCACAATGCCTGGCCATTTCTTGGTTGCAGCCATCATTGTTGTTTGGCGGCCCGGGCTGGGGATACAAACCCGCATAGGCAAAGATTTTTTAAAACAACACAAAAAGTACTAACCAGAAAAAAGGTTGATGCATTGTATTTGGTTAAATAAGAATGCCTTTTCATCAAAGAATACTATCAAGAAAACAGAAAGGCAAATGACACACTGGAAAAGGTATTTGCAGTACTTGATAGCTGACAGAGAACTTGTATCTGGAAAATATGAAAATCAATGCAGAGAAATACAGGCAACCCAATTTTAAAACAAATGGGCAAACGACTGGAAGAGACATTTATAAAATGAATTGTCTGCATGGCTAACAGTAAGAGGGTATTCACATATAATTTCCAGAGAACTGTAAATTAAAACTATAATGTGATACCACTACATACTCCCCAGAAGGGTGTTAATGAAAAAGTCTGAAATACAAAGTGTTGGCAAGAATATAAAGCAGTGGGTTTGAAAATTGGTATAGCCACTTTGGAAAATTCTTTGATAGCATCTGCTTAAGTTCTATATGTATATGCTCTGTCATCTAGCAGTTTCACTTCTGGGTATAGACTCAATAAAAATCAGGATAAATGGGCATGGAAGGACATGGTATGACAGAAGAAAACAGGAATAAAACTTCGTGACCTTGGAATGGGCACAGGATTCTTAGGTGAGATGCCAAAAGACACACAAGACCAACAAAACAAAAAATTGATAAATTGAACTTCATCAAATTTGCCAACTTTTATACTTCAAAGGACACATCCAGAAAGTTGAATAATCTACAGAATGAGAGAAAATATTTGCCTGTCATATCTGGTAAGAGACTTCTATTCAGAATATATAAAAATTCTTCATTCAGTAATAAGTCAACAAGTCAATATAAAATGGGCAGAAGAGCTGGACAGACATTTCTCAAAGAAGATGTACAAATGTCCCATTATTACATGAAAAGATGCTTGGCATCATTGCCTATCAGGGAAATGAAATCAAAACTATAATGAGATAACCACTTAACGCTACTGGGATGGCTCCAATGAAAAAGTTAGATAAGTGGGGACGGTGGCTCACACCTGTAATCCTAGCACTCTGGGAGGTTTAGTTTAGGGATTTGAGACCAGCCTGAGCAAGTGTGAGACCCCACCTCTAAAAATAGCTGGGCAGCTGGGCCTTGTGGTAGGTGCTTATAGTTCCACCTATTCAGGAGACTGAGATAAGATTGCTTAAGCCCAAGAGTTTGAGGTTGCTGTGAGCTGTGACACCATGGCACTCTACTCTAGGGCTACAGAGTGAGAAACACTGTCTCAAAAAAAAAAAAATTAAAGGAACAAAAAAGGAAAAAGATAATAACAAGTGCAGGTGAGGATTTTGAGAATTGGAGCCCTTGTACACTGGTGGGAATGTAAAGTGATGCAGCTCCTTTGGAAGACCATCTGGCACTACCTCAAATAATTAAACATAGAGTTACCATGTGACCCAGTAATTCCTCCCTTGGAGCAGGAAAATCTATTGAGACAAAAGGCGGATTAGTGGTGGCTAAGGGTGATAGATAGCATGAAGAAAGGAGGTTATAGCTAAAGAGTATGGGATTTCTTCTTGAGGGGAAGGTTTTTGTTCAAAAAAGTGACTGGTGATGCATATACATATTGTGAATATATAAACTCTTGTAATGGGCAGAATGTATTGCTACGTGAATCATATCTCAGTAAAGCTATTTTAAAAAATGGGAAAAGTAATCAGTGAAGTGACAACACAGCCAGAGTATTTAACTGAGAAAAGCAAGGTGCAGAGGGATATCCCATTTTTATGAAGCAAACAACAACAACAACTTGTGTCTCTATGTGTTTATGTAGGTACTCTTGTAAGGATGAAGTGTTTTGCAAATGTTTGTTACCTTATCAGGCTAGAGTAGGAAGAGGGAAAGAAAAAAGGGAGAAAATAACTGAAAGGAGAAGGAGTTGATTTAGAAAAAATGGTATGTGTAATAAGATCTTAGTTATGTAAAACATAAATGTTAAAATGGAAACGTTAGTATAGAAACTGTCTATGTGGTGGGATGGCAGATTTTATAATTACTCCTAAATAGAAACAATCCAAATGTCCATCAACAAAAAAATTGAATCAATAATTTGTAGTATTACAGTGAAACATTATACAGTAGTGAAAATGAATGGACAGCTGGCTGGGCAAGGTGGCTTATGCTTGTAACCTAGCATTCTGGGAGGCTGAGGCGGGAGGTTGGGACCAGCAAGAGGGAGACCGCATCTCAACTAAACAGAAAAACTAGCTGGACATTGTGGTGGGTGCATTAGTCCCAGCCACCTGGGAAGGCTGAGGCAAGAGTTTGAGCCCAAGAGTTTGAGGTTGGTGCGAGCCATGATGCTACAGTACTCAATCAGGTACTGTAGTGACTGAATACAGACTCAATCACTTGAGCCCAAGAGTTTGAGGTTGCTGTGAGCCATGATGCTACAGTACTCTACCCACAGCAGCAGAGTGAGACTCTGTCTCGAAAAGAAAAGGAAAAGAATGGACAACAGCTATATTCAGCAAGTATGAGTAAATATCACAGACAAAATGTTGAGCAAAAGAACCAGATATAAAAGAGTACAAACTATGTAACTTCATTGATAAGAAGTTCAGGAAAAGGTCGCTCATCTCTGGTGATACAAGTAAGGAGAGTGGAAGGGGTCCTTAAACTTTTTAAACAGGGAGCCAGTTCACTGTCCCTCAGACTGTTGGAGGGCTGGACTACAGGCCCCCAGACTAGTCGGCTACTAAGCAGGACAGGCGGCAGCAGCAAAAACAGGCAGGCCAGATAAATGTCCTCGGCAGGCTGCATGTAGTTTGAGGACACCTGGTTTAAGGATTGCAGTTAGAGGGCCAAGAGGAGCAAGAGGGACCTTCGGTAGTGTTGGAAATGTCTGTGGTTTCATTTGATGGGTGGTTATGTGGGTGTTTAATAAAAATTTATTAAACAGTACACTGTAGTGCACACTATAGTATTATGTATATCTCAGTAAAAAAGTGAAACAAACCAAATCAACAAAAGAAAAACAAGCAAAAAAATTCTGGTGCTCATGTAAAAAGTTTTTATATACTTCTGGGGACACTTGCTGTTCAAAGATATTTTCTAGTATCGTTTTTTAATGATTACATTTTATCACATGTCAGTGTATCACAATTTAAGCAGTCTCTTGAAGAACACTGAAGTGGTTTCTCAATAGAATTAACATCTCTTTTGATAGGTCTTCCTATCCTTGTAATGTCTTTTTGATGAATTCCTGAGGGGATTTATGTGTTGAGAGGCTAAGTACATTTACATGCTTGCTTATTGTATGTAAGCATGTATTTCTCCATGCCTTTACTCACTGGATGATTAGCTTTAAAACATGTATTGATCTGTTATGTAATTAGTGCTAAGTTAATTGTCTTTATAAGCATTTTCAATGAAGGTGATATTTTCACGTATTTGATATTGTGCTACTTCCTTCAGTTTCCTTTTTACATCATTTACCTATTTTCTTTTTGCTCAGTTTTTTGAAAGTTTTAATGAAGTAGATATATTTTAAGAAGTATATATCCTAAGAAATGAAACAACCCAAAGTAGTTGAAGCACCTAATTAGTTCACATTAATGTGTAAGAACTCTGTAGCTCAAGCCACTAAGGCACCAGCCTGGGCTGCCAAACAACAATGGCAACTACAACCCAAAAATAGCTGGGTGTTGTGGTGGACACCTGTAGTCCCGGCTACTTGGGAGGCTGAGGCAAGAGAATCACTTAAACCCAGGAGTTGAGGTTGCTGTGAGCTGTGAAACCAGGGTACTCTACCCAGGGGCGATAGCTTGAGGCTCTGTCTCTAAAAAAACAAACAACAACAACAAAAAAGTTCTTATGCTTGTAACCTAGTGTTCTGGGAGGCTGAGGCGGGAGTACTTAAATTTAAGATATACATTCATTAAAATGTAAAAAAAAAAGAGTTCTGGGCAGCGCCTATAGCTCAAGGAGTAGGGTGCCAGCCCCATATGCTGGAGGTGATGGGTTCCAACCCAGCCCCAGCCAAAAAAAAAAAAAGTTCTTTTTTTCTTTCTTTTTTTTTTTTGGAGAGACAGAGTCTCACTTTATTGCCCTCAGTAGAGTGCCTTGGCGTCACACAGCTCACAGCAACCTCCAACTCCTGGGCTTAGGTGATTCTCTTGCCTCAGCCCCCTCCGAGTAGCTGGGACTACAGGCACCCGCCACAACTCCTGGCTAAAAAAGGAACTCTTTATGTATTAAAAATATTAACTTTTTCTCTTGTTTTAAATATTTTATCTTTTATCACCTAACTTATTATATCTAAGATGGCTTCAATTGTAAGATACACTACTTTATGTACATCTAAGAATAAAAATATGAAATGGTTTTAAGAGGGATCTTTATTCCAGAGATGTTAAAAAGTGAGAAAAATATGCATTTTAGAGTTGGTGAGATACATGTATTTTATGGTATGTCTAATGTTTTCTTCAGTCAGATTTATCAATCTCTTCCTTTGTTTGTTTCTGGTGTAAGCCCTAGAGAGACTTTCCTATTTCAAAATAAATTCAAAAACTCAGGTGGCACCGGTAGCTCAGAAGATAGGGTGCTAGCCACATACTCTGAGATTGGCTGGTTCAAACCTGGCCCTGGCCAGCTAAACAACAATGACAACTGCAACAACAACAAAAAAATAACCGGGTGTTATGGCTGGCGCCTGTAGTCCCAGCTACTCGGGAAGCTAAGGCAAGAGAATCACTTAAGCCCAAGAGTTTGCTGTGAACTGTGACATTACAGTACTCTACAGAGGGCAACGTGAGACTCTGTCTGGAAAAAAAATTCAAAATTTTACCTATGTTTACTTCTGCTGTTTTCATAACTTAAATTTTTAATCTTTAATTCATCTTATTTTAATGTAAGATTTAATTTTTATATTTTTATCCAAGTAGCCAATTGTTATAAAGTTGAATGACATGTTTTTGAACAAGGAATGATACTCTCATATATCTAGCAAGTACTGGCTAGGAAAACATTAATATGGATATGGATTTTGGTTGGATCTAGTCTAATGATTATAATTTATATTTTTTAATGAATGCATATCTTAAATTTACATTGTTAGGAATATGAATGTCAAAACTGAGTTCCTTTTATACTGCCTTCAATTTTGAATAAGCATCTGAGTGTGCTTGGGATCAGTCAAATAATTTACTAAGTTAAATTAAATTTTTTTTTGGCAGTGTAGGCAGTGGTTTTTATCTTTTGATGAAAGTCTGTGTGAATCTGGGCAAGTTACTTATTTTAGCATTCAGTTTCCATATTTGTAAAATGGGTATAATGATGCCTTCTCATAGGATCATTGTAAGGATTAAATAGGAAAGGGTCAGTAAAGTGCTTAGCCTGAGTGAATTACTTTCTCTTTGAGGATTTTGAAGATCAAGTGTAATTACAACCCAGCTTCTCTTGTATCTGGGGTTACTCTAGATCTCTAGGGTTACTGCAGTAAGTTATTTGTTATACCTCTTCTAGTCCTGATTTAGAGTCTCAGGATTTGAGCAGAACATTTCTGGCCTCCTGGAATTAGCTTACATGACCAGCCTGTTTGTTTTTGATTGCTTTTCTTAAGTTGCACTTCTGTGTATGTGTGCAGATCTTTACAGACAGTTTAGAAGTTTATAGGACAGTAGGTGGGTGGCTAGTTAAGTATTTTAGGTTTTGTTGACATCTTTTATTTTCTAAGTTGTCATTAGGGTAATCTCTGTTGCTTTTCTTTTATAGTTTTTTTTTTTTTTTGGTAGACTCTGTCTCACTTTATCACACTTGGTAGAGTACCTTGGCGTCACACAGCTCACAGCAACTTCCAGCTCCTGGGCTTAGGTGATTTTCTTGCCTCACCCTCCTGAGTAGCTGGGACTACAGGCACCTGCCACAATGCCCAGCTATTTTTTGTTGCAGTTTGGCCAGGGCTGGGCTTGAACCTGCCACCCTTGGTATATGGGGCTGGTGCCCTACCCACTGAGCCGCCCTTATTTTATAGTTTTTATTTGCTGTTATATTTTTGTAGGTTTGTGTGGTTTATATCCTATCATTTAAAGCATAAGAATAAGTACTAAAATGGAAACATTTTGAGGATATCTTAATGGATAAGAGACTCTACCTTTGATTTGCTTTTTTTTCAGTCGATAGCATTTTCAAATGTTTTCTGTAAGCACAGTAATTGAGAATATTATAGAAGTAGTGATGTTCACATCTTTTTGATGAAAAGACTAAAATTTTACATGTGAAACCACAGTAAATAACAAAACAGGTTGTAGTTTTAAGGTTGAAGAACATTAGCAGTTCACAGGGGGCTCAGTGAGGACAGGAGTGGTCCTTAAGGAATATGTTTCATTTTGGTGGAAAGAACATACTAAGAATTAAAGAACAGCATGACTAATGATAAGGTAATAGGAACTCGCTTTTTGACATGCTTTGGATTGAAGAGTTTGTTTGGAATGGGGTGGAAAATACAGTTACATTTGCTAAGATAGGAACTACATTATTCAGCCCCTAGGAATGAAACAGAGGACATTAGAATTGAAATGATAGTTCGTACTGCTACCCACTGACTTTTAGTTTCTCTTTTCCCATTCTTAAAACTGTAGATTGGGGTGGCGCCTGTGGCTCAAGGAATAGGGCGCTGGCCCCATATGCTGGAGGTGGCAGGGTTCAAACTCAGTCCTGGCAAAAAAAAAAAAATTGCAAAAAAAAAAAAAAGAAAACAACTTGTAGATTGGAAGTTTATGAATGAAGATTGGAGAAAAAAATCTATTCTACACTGTTCAGAAACAAGTTTTCTTAAAAAAAAAAAAGGAAAAGAGAAGTTTCTGGTTATGTGTGTAAGCTTCCCAATAAATAAGCTTTATACAACATTGATACCAGTGGCATTAATAAGTTTTATGTTAACTTTGTCCTTTTTATTACTTTCCTATTGCTTAGTCTTAGCTAATTATGCAGTGGACAACTTTAAATTCAAAATCTTCTATTGCCATTAAGAAAGCCAAAAGGTGGTGGGCAGGAGTTGTTTGCCAAAAGGTTTTCAAAGCTACCACTTTGGAGGTTTGAACTTACGGGAACTATCAGTACTTGTGAAGCCTTCTGTGCTTCACTGTTTATTTAAACAGTGTGGACAGCTGTGAATTGGCTGTAGTAATGAAGTCAACAGATCTAATCTAGTCCTCTCATCTGCTTCACTCCACTATGGCTCAACAGTTATACAGCTATAGGGATGAATAGGATCATGGATTCTGCTTCTATCTCTGAGCAGAATTAGAAATGATTAGATGACTTTCAATTTTAGTACTCTTGATGTAGTATGGCAGCCCTTAACAATTGCTGAGCCTTTGCCCCATGTCTTACTTGCGTGATGCTTGCTGTTAATTATATGATCCCCTTAGTAACAACCAAAATTTGTATTTATAACTGCTTAATTACTATAACTAAATAGATGAGAAACCCTGGCAAGACTTTGGAGCCCCAGATTAGTGTTGATTTATGTGACTCAGTGTTCTAGACATGTCGTTTATAATTCTTGCCTGTCCACAGTTCCTTTGAAGGAAATCTACATTGTAGGAGAATAAACTTCAGTAGCTAATGTTTTTATACCGTATAAAACTTCATTGCAACAGATTGATCCAGCAGTGGGCATTTGACCTAAGGGCTGCTACTCCATGAGTCGCCTAACAACCTGGGAGTGTCTGGTTGGTAAAGTTATAGGAAATAGAGAGTTTAATTACCATTGAACCACGGGAGCTTCAGAAGCTGGAAAGATGCATTAGTGTAGAATCCTGTAAAACTACATTTTAAGGGAATGGAAAGTAGGAGTAAGCAGAGCTGTGAATTACAAAAATGATACAGGAGATAAGGAAGCTTTGATAAATAGAAAAGAATAGGGTGTAGGTGCCAAGAGAAGCATAAAATTCTAAGAGAGAAACCGAATGTCCTGAGAGAGTGAGACCAAGAGGCACAGAACATGAGATTGACGATTCCCTGGAGTGATTTTTGTTTGTTGGGGGGTTTTTTTGTTTTGTTTTGTTTTCTACCTCTATAGTTACTGTTCTTCCTTTACCTGAGTATTTTTGTGGCTCCTACCCTTCTTGAGACCACATTCAGTATCTCCCTGCCCCCAGGAAAGATTATAGATTTTTATGTCAGGCTTTAGGCATTAGAATTTTGACTGTCTTTTACTAGCTATGCAACTCTGAGCAGATTGGTTATCTTCTGTCTCAATTCTCATGTATAAAATGAGCATTAACAATAGCCTCATAGGGCTGATGTGAGGATTAAGTGAGAATGACACATGCAAAGCTTTTAGAACAATGCCATGCACATAAAAAGTGTTTTATAAACGGCATCATATATATTAATATATAAATGCTATTTGAGATAATGTGCATGATTTTTGCAATGAAAATAGTCTACTTAGAGCTATTCTGCTTTCCTACTTAGAGTTACTTAAAGTAGTGTATCCCTGCATGTGGGCTGGGTAAACAAGTTAGTGTGTAAAGCATTATAAAATATTGTCTTATACAGGTGACTAATAGAACTTGCTATTTATTTATTGAGCATTCAGTAGATGCTTAGTGGTGTTCTAAGCATGTTACCAGCATTCACTCACTAGATCTTCATGATGACTTGAAGTAGGTACTGTGACCTTCGTTATAAGGGTGTGGAAACTGAGGCACAGGGTGGGTACCTAGCATGTAAGTGGCAGAGATAGGATTTGAACCTAGGTGATGTAGTTATAATAAAGAGTTTTAATTCTTAAATACCTGATTTCATTTTAGTTCTTACTAACCTTTTTAAATGAAGCCAAGGAGAAGGTCTCAGTTTGCTGCTACTGTTTTTTACGTTTTTTTTTTCGGAGGCAGAATCTCACTATGTTGCCCTCGGTAGAGTGTCATGGCATCACAGCTCACAGCAACCTCAAACTCTTGAGCTTAAGCAATTCTTTTGCTTCAGCCTCCCAAGTAGCTGGGACTACAGGTACCCGCAACAATGCCCAGCTATTTTTTGTTGCAGTTGTCATTGTTGGTTAGCTGACTTGGACTGGGTTTGAACCCACCACCCTTGGTGTGTGTGGCTAGCGCCGTAACCACTGTGCTATGGGCATCTTTTTACCTTTTTCTAATGCTTGCTTCTCTTGCATTTTATTTTATTTTTTGTTAAACCATTTCCCTGTTTTTATTTAAAAATCATAGGGTTGTGCTAGTATTATACATCTAGCAATGTAAAATACTAACACATTAAAAAACAAAAATGAGGTAGAAAATCTTTGATTCAATGCTCTTGGGTTTAAGAGAGGTAGCATACTGCAAATACAGAAATTTAGGTAGACAAGTATACAAATAGGTAGTATACTATTGTAAAGTTCTTGTACTGTATGTGAAGTGGTATATGACTTGAAGGAAGACCACAGTAAGTTAAAGGATATTACTGTAAATCCTAAAGCAATCCTATAAAATGACAAGGTGTTTGTTAAAGCGACTAAGCCAACAGAAGAACTAAAATGGAGCTATAAAATGTGTTTATTTAATTCAAAAGAGAAAAAAGAACATAGGACAAATAGAAAGCAAATAGCAAGATAATAGACCGAAAGGATGGAAGAAGATTAGTCAAGAGAATGGTGGTATAGTGTATTAATACCAAACAAAGTAGACTTCAGAGCAAAGAATATTTTCGGGGGAAAAGGACATCATTACATAATGATAAAGAGGCTGGTTAATCAAAAGGAATTAACAGTTCTAAACATTTGTGTCCCAGTAACCAAACTTCAAAATACCTGAAACAAAACCTGATTGAACTCTGAGTGGAAACCACCAAATCCACATTTTAGTTGGATACTTCAATACTTTTCTCAATAGTTGATAGAATAAGAAAACAGAAAATCATAGGGATATAGTAGACTTGGACAATACTGTCAACTAATTTGACCTAATTAACATTTACAGAATCTCCACCTAACAACAGAATATTATTCTTAGTTCTTCTCAAGTACACACAGAACATTTTTCTTGATGGGCCATAAGACAAGTTGCAGTAATTTAAAAGGGTTGAGATCTTATAGAGTATATTCTCCGATCACAATGGAATTAAATTAGAAATTATTAACAAAACAAATTATGGAAAAGCTAATTTTTGGAAACTACCACAATTCTAAATAACTTACAGTTCAAGGAATAGCTCTAAAGGGAAATGAGGGCAGGAGGCTGCTGGTGGGTGTGGGGCCGGCAGGGTGGCAGAAGAAAAGATCCTGTTTGCTGTGTGGAGAATGGATTGGGAGATCACATAGGAAACTGTTGCAGGAGCCCAGGGTGCTTTCGTACCAATCCTTGGAGGCCAAGCAGAGCACTGACTGACCCAGGTATTGGATGGAGACCTGAACTGTGATTAGAAAGGTGCTCCTGGAAGGAAATTGCAGAGGGTAGCACCCTGGAAAAGTACCCCCAGGACAGCAGGAAAGGCTTAGTGCCCACGGAGGTATCCTTGGTGGTCTGGCTGCTGCTGGCCAGGCCCTCATGAACACACTGTTCTACCTCTGCCTGGATTGGGACTTTATTCTCCTCCTCCACTCTTCCATAGGGAACCCCTCCACTGTCCCTATGACTGTTTAAAAATAGGACAGATAGAAAACTGCTTGCCATGGCCATCCTATGAGGAATGAGAACAGAAGTGTGAAGACAGTCTTTCTGTCTGAGTGGAACAAAAAGTTGCTCTCATGGCTGAATAATCTGGAGGTGAAAGTTGATGTCCTCCATGGACGGCAGATGCTGACCTCTTCTACAGAGGCGACACATCGCGCTTCTTGGCTACTGTGAGGATGACCACATTATTTTCACCCACTCCTTGACCCACCTGGAGGGAATACTAAATTTCCTGGCTCAGTGGGGAGGGTGGTGAGTTCAAACCCGGCCCCGTCAAACTGCAACAAAAAATAGCTGGGCGTTGTGGCAGATGCCTGTAGTCCCAGCTACTCAGGAGGCTGAGGCAAGAGAATCACCTAAGCCCAGGAGTTGGAGGTTGCTATGAGCTGTGTGAGGCCACAGCACTCTACTGAGGGTGACAAAGTGAGAGTCTTGTCTCTACAAAAAAAAAAATAAAATAGAAAGATTAATGTTTTCCAGGGTCAGGCAGGGGGTTGGGGTTGAAGGATGGAAAGTGACTGCTAAGGATGGATGCAGGGTTTCTTTTGGGGAAGATCAGAATGTCCCAAAATTATATAGTGGTGATGGTTGTACAACTCTGAGTATGCTAAGCACCACTGAATTATATAAAAAGGGCACGTTTTCAGTGTGAATTGTATCTCAGAAAAGCTGTTATTTAAAAAGGGGGGAAATTAGAAAATGTTTTGAACTGAATGAAAACGAAAACACGACATCATCTATGTGTTGCTACTAAAGCAGTACTTAGGGGAAGAATTTATAGCCTTGAATGCCTGTCCTAGAAGAAAAATTTCAAATCATTCTCTTCCATTTCCACATTAAGAAGTTGAAGAAAGACCAAATTAAACTAATTATAAGAAAGGAAATGATAAAGATCAGTGTGGAAATTTTTTTTTTTTTTTTGCAATTTTTGGCCAGGAGCTGGGTTTGAACCCACCACCTCCAGCATATGGGGCCTGCATCCTACTCCTTTGAGTGACAGGCGCCACCCAGTGTGTAATTTTTTTTTTTTTCTGTTTTCTGCTCAGACGAAATCAATAGAACCATATATTGCTTTTTTTTTTTTTGAGGTGGGGGTTTTTACACTACATTTTTACATTACAAAGTTGGTAATGCTTTAACTAGCCTGATTGATGTCAGGAATGATAGCTAACATCACTGCAGGTTCTAAACAGTGAAAGGATAACAAAGGAATATTGTGAACAACTTCATGCCTATAAATTTTATAACAGAGGTGAATTGGACAAATTCTTTGAAAAGCACATACTATCAAACTTCACTCAAGAAGAAATAAATAACCTGAACACTGTATCTGTTAAAGAATTGAATTTGTTACTACAATATTCACATGTGTAAAAACTCCAGGGCTGCATGACTTACAAGTTAATCCTATTAAATATTTAAGGAAGAAATATCATATTTGCCATGTATAATGCACACTTTTGTGCCTAAATTTTTGAGGGCAAAATAAGGATTATATATGGGTACTGTGGCTCAGGAGTGGGGGAGCCCAACAGCCTTCTGGGCCAGCTAAGCCCATGGATTCCAGTCCAGGAAGATCTAGGATCCAGTGGGAGTGAACTGGCATGGCCTCCCCCAGCACCAGAATCAGAAGAGGGTGTTGGCAGCATTGGCAAGGCAGGCTGCAGGGTGAGGACCAAGGGCTGAGGTCCATCATGCAGAGAGGACCTGGGAACCCCAGGACCTTCCTGGGCTGCCTATGGACCAAGCTGCCTCAGAAGCTCTTGCTGGGCCAGCCACGTGTGGCTTTCTTGGTCACAGCCCCTGACATACCAGGAGAGAAGGGTTCTTGGGGGAGAGGGACCGGACTGCTTTCACAAAGCAGGCAGCTGAGGCAGGGCTATGCCATCTGCACGTTTACCAGAGGAGAGTTAGCCACCCTCAGCTGTGTCTCTCCTGAGTGAGAGCTGGCCATTTTAAGGGCCATTTTCCTGAAAATTTCACCCAAAAACATGGGTGTGAATTATATATGGGAGTGCATCTTACATGGCAAAATACGGTATAACCAGTTCTGTACAAACAGAAAATTACAGAGGAGAGAATATTTACTAACTCATTTTCTGAAGTCAGCATTTTCCTCAAACTAGGCAAGGGCATCATGAGAAAAGACAACATAAAAATAGTTCACATGAGCATAGATGCAAAAATTCTAAACATACTTTAGGAGATTAAATGTAACAATTTATGAAAAGTTACATCATGCCTAAATGGGGTTTGTTTGAGGAGTCGGAGTTGGTTTAACATTTAAAAAGCAGTCATTGTAATTCACTATATTGACCAACTGAAAGAAAAATCATGTTATCTCACTAAATTGGCAGTGCGGGGAGCATTTGACACTTTATCCTTAATTCTAGGTAGTAACTCTGAGTAAACTAGGATTAGAAAACTTCTTCAGCTCATAAAGGGCATTTCTGAAAAGACCATACTACATACATATATAGCTTTATATTTAATAGTGAAAGACCAAATGCTTTTTTCTTAAGACCAGGGATAAGACAAGGGTTTCTACTCTGAACAGTTCTGTTCCGCAAGTACTGGCGGTTCATCACAGCCAGTATAGTCAAGCAAGAAAAAGAAATAAAAGATATAGATTGGGGTTGCGCCCCTAGCTCAGTGAATAGGGCACTGGCCACATGCACCTAGGCTGGCAGGTTTGAATCTGGCCCGGCCAGCTAAATAACAGTGACAACTGCAACAAAAAAATAGCCAGGCATTGTGGCAGATGCCTGTAGTCTCAGCTACTTGGGAGGCTGAGATAAGAGAATCCCTTAAGCCCAAGAGTTGGAGGTTACTGTGAGCTATGATGCCACAGCACTCCACCAAGGGCGACATAGTGAGAGTCTGTCTCCAAAACAAAACAAAAAAAAGATTAGATTGGAAAGAAGGAAGTTGCATTGTTGGTTTTTTTCTGTTTGTTTTTGTAGATAATATGAGTGTGTAAATAGAAATTCTGATTGGACCTATGAAATTTCTGGAACTAATGAGTAAAGTTGTGGGCTGCAGAGTCAATATATAAATATCAACATATTTCTTTCACCATGAATAGTCATAAATTGAAATTTAATAAAACTAGCACCATTGATAATAGCAATAGATATGAAATACTGAGAACTATACAGTATTTGCAGAAGGAAATGGAAGGAAGATTTAGAGAAAAGGTATATACTTCTTGTTTGTGGGTTGGAAGACTCACTGTTGCTGAGGTGACTGTTCCCCCGAATTGATCTGTTTATTCAATGCTATGCCAATCAAAATTCTAGCAGACTTTTTTGGTAGAAATTGACAAGCTGATTCTAAAATTCATATGGAAATGCAGAGTGCCTAGAATAGGCAAAACAACTTTTGGGGGGAAAAAACCAGAATTCTAATGCTATCCAACATCTCAATTTATATTGATTAAAAAAACAGAGAAATACATTGATAGAATAGGAGAGTCCAGAAATAAGCCCATATGTATATGGACAACTGAATTTTGACAAATGAAAGACGTGTCCTCTTCAAAAGATAATCGTTAAGAGGATGAAAAGACAAGCTATAGAATGGGAGAAAATATTTGTAATTTAATGTGTGATTAAGGACTTAATCAGTACCTAGAGTACATATGACAGGATTCAAAACTCAATACCAACAACTCATTTTTTAAAAATGTGCAAAAAGTTTGATAGATACTCCATCAAAGAAGATATACTAAGTACCTAGAAAGATGCATAGTCTTTATGTTAATTATAATATCATTAGTCACTAGAGAAATGCAAATAATCACATTGAGCTACCACTACACACCTGAAAGACTGACCATACTAAGGGTTGGCAACGATGTGAAAGAACTAGAATGCTATACTTTACTTGTAAAATTGTGTGACCACTTCAGGAGGCAGTTTGATTGTTTCTTAAAATGTTAACATACACTTAGCCAGCTATTCCAGTTGTAGGTATTTACTGAAAAGACTTGTAAACTACTATTCACACCAACTTTGTGACAGCCACAAATTGGAAAAGCTCAAATGCCTATCAACAGATGAATGGACTAACAAAGTGTGATTTTTTTTTTTTTTTGAGAAACGTTTCACTGTGTCGCCCTCCGTAGAGTGCCATGGTGTCACAGCTCACAGCAACTTCAAATTCTTGAGTTCAGGCAGTGCTTTTGCCTCAGCCTCCCAAGTAGTTGGGACTAAAGACGCCTGCCACAACACTCGGCTATTTTTTAGTTGGAGTTATTGTTGTTTAGCAGGCGCAGGCCAGGCTTGAACTGGCCAGCCTTGGTGTATGTGGCTGGGGCCCTACTCACTGAGCTACAGGCGCCGAGCCACAAATTGTGATATTAATAGATACAACAATGGGGATGAATCTCAAAATAATTATGCTGAGGGTAAAGAAGCCAGGTGCTTTGGGAGGAACTAAACACATTATTTATCTTGATTTGTGGAGATGTTTTTCATGGGCATATACTATATACCTACTTTAAACATGTATAATTTATTGTATGTCATCTATAGGTAAATAAAGCTGCTTTTAAAAAGTGATTCAATAAAGATCCTACTCTAGATAGAATATGTTAAAAGATTAAAAACTGTTTATATAACATGCATTATCACTCTTTGTTTAATTTCTTTAAATATATACAGAGCAGAAAAAATTGAATGAAATTTTGTCAAGAAATAGAATTCATTTGGAGCAGTGGTTCTCAAGTAGGGGCGGTTGTCCCCCTGTAGACAGTATAATTTTACACTGTGAAATGTAACAGACAGCTGTTATTGGCATCCCGTGGATAGAGGCCAAACAGCCTGCAATGCAGAGCATTGTCCTCCTCAACGAAGAATTATCTGGTCCCAGATGTTAGTGGTGCCACAGTTGAGACACCCTGATTTAGAGTATCTGAAGTCAATTCAGCTGCTTATTATTTGAATCCTGTGTTATTACACATTCCTGAATTGAATATGTTTTTAGCAAAACAAGTTGCTAAAAAAAAAAAAAAACCTTTGGAGAAAATTGTGTCTTAGGACTTTGGGAATTTGTGAATAATATGTTTATGAGACTCTTTGATTTATTAAATTATTGTGTTTTTTTGTTTGTTTTTTGAGACGGTCTTACTTTGTCACCTTCGGTAGAGTGCTGTGGCATCACAGCTCAGAGCAAGCTCAAACTCTTGGGCTTAAGCGATTGTCTTGCCTCAGCCTCCCAAGTAGCTGGGACTACAGGCACCCTCTATAATGCCCAGCTGTTTTTTTTAGAGAAGAAGTGTAGCTCTGGCTCAGGCTGGTCTCAACTCTTGAACTCAGGCAGTCTACCCACTTTGGCCTCCTAGAGTGCTAGGATTACAGGCGTGAGCCACTGTGCCTTGCTGATTTATGAAATTAAGGTGGCTGTTCTTATTTTTTGAGACAGAGTCTCATTCTGTTGCCCAGGCTGGAGTGACTTGGTGTCATAGCTCACAGTAACCTCAAACTGTTGGGCTGTTGGGCTTAAGCTGTCCCCCTGCCTCAGCCTCTCAAGTAGCTGGGCCTACAGGTGACCACAATACCTAGCTAGTTTTTCTTTTCTTTTTTTTTTTTTTTTGAGTAGAGACTGGGTCTTGCTCTTACTCAGCCTGATTGAACTCCTAAGTTCAAGCAATCCACCCACCTCAGTTTCCCAAAGTGCTGGGATTACAGCAGGCATGAACCACTGTGCCTGGGTAAAATAACTATTTTTATATAGCCACCTGGAGTTCTATTTGGATATGCTGCAGTATTTTCTTTTCCTGCTTTTTTCATATCATTTAAAGAAAATGTTGAAACATCACTACAACCATACACAAAATTTCCCAACCTGGTCTGATAGAGACCTTCAGGAGAGCTTAATTTTATTTACTTATTTTTTATTTTTTTTATTTTTTGAGACTGAGTCTCACTTTATCACCCTTTGGTAGGATGCTGTGATGTCATAGCTCACAGTAACTTCCACCTCCTGGGCTTAGGTGATTCTCCGAATAGCTGGAACT
Source organism: Galagoides demidoff (assembly GCA_963574575.1). Taxonomy (NCBI): domain Eukaryota; kingdom Metazoa; phylum Chordata; class Mammalia; order Primates; family Galagidae; genus Galagoides; species Galagoides demidoff. The sequence goes on along the minus strand of CAUYQV010133712.1, from coordinate 1,143 downwards.
ATAGGCGCTTGCCAGAATGCCTGGCTATTTTTTTGTTGTTGTTGCAATTTGGCCAGGGATGGGTTTGAACCTGCCACCCTCGGTCTGTGGGGCCACCGCCCTACACACTGAGCAACAGGCACCACCCAGAGAGCTTAATTTTTAATTCATGGACTGACATTTAAGTTTTTGTTTGTTTTTGAGATAACTGGTGGCAATTTAAAATCTGAAATTAGATTTGAGGTTCACTAATTCAAAATGCCTACCTAGTCAGCTTCTTTTTTGTCAGTGCTCTGCAGGTAAGCCAAGGTCCTGGTTCTCAGATTAGATACTTCATCAGTTTTACTGATGATACTTGTGTGTCTTACTATTACATTTTCTTCTTTTTCATTTTAAAAAAGAACCTGAGGCTTGGCACCTGTCACTCAGTGAGTAGGGTGCTAGCCACATACACTGAAGCTGGCGGGTTTGAGCCCAGCCTGGGCCTGCTAAACAACTGCATAACTACACCCCCAAAATAGCTGGGCATTCTGTCGGGTGCCTGTAGTCCCAGCTACTTGGGAGGCTGAGGCAAGAGAATCGCTTAAGCCTGAAAGTTGAGGTTGCTGTGACCATGGCTTTCTACTGAGGGCAACATAGTGAGACTCTGTCTCAAAAACAAAACAAAACAAAAAAAAGAACTGAGAGAGGAGGGGGATTTGACTGGAAGAATGCAGGGGGAAAGACAATGATGATTTGGACTGGATTGAAACATAGACCCCTAGTATATTGCTTGTGAAGAGTAATATTTTTCCAAACCGAGCAAATATGTGGGATTTTATAAGTTCAGTTTGATTAGGATCTTAGAAGTATCTTACTGCTACCTGCAGCTGCCCAAGAAGGCTGATGACTACATTGCTGGAGTTGGTCCCCATGCAGAGGTAGGGAGTACAGCCTTCTTTTGCATATTACTCACATCTATTGTACTAAAGCAGTGCTTTTTTTTTTTTTTTTTTTTTTTCCACGGAGCCTCAAGGTATCCCCCTGGGTAGAGTGCCATGGCATCACAGCTCATAGCAACCTCCAACTCCTGGGCTCAAGCGAGTCTCCTGCTTCCACCTCCCAAGTAGCTGGGACCACAGGCGCCCGCCACAACGCCTGGCCATTTTTTGGTTGCAGCCATCA
>CAUYQV010133710.1:0-11860 GCA_963574575.1 Galagoides demidoff | reverse complement strand
GCACAGTTTTCTTAGCAGGAAACTGATGCAGACAGAAAACTCCAGGCACCAATACTGAGGGCGAGCCCAGTCATTCAGCAGGACCTTGAGAAAGGTCCTAAATTTACAGTTTACACAACAGTCAAAAACACAATCTAAAGAAACCACTTGAAACAGACAGTTAGGACACAAGAAACAATAAACACAGGACATCAACAACTAGCAAGAAACATGAATCCACCAGACACGAGCCCACGGTCCATCAGAGAACAGACACGAGCTCTCTGCTCATCAGAGTACGAGCTCTCCGCTCGTCAGAAAATAGACACGAGCTCTCCGCTTGTCAGAACTGAACGATCACCAAAACAAGAGACACGGACAGAGCAAGAGACACAGATACATTGGTAGTCAAGTCAGGACATTCCAACATGCACGGCCGGCCGACACACACACATACTACACACACAAAACTCACCTCTGGGGCTGCGTCGGAGCAGGTCCGCAGTGGAGGTTTGGGAGAGATTCCCGGCCAATGCACCAAAATGTTATACCCAAAAATACCCCCAAATGGCTGCAGCAGACAAGTCTGAGACACACTCCGATGTAAAAGACAAGAGGTGAGATTTATTCAGGCCCCGGGAAGCCCAGACTCTCCTGGCATGCAAGCCGAGGACGAGTCTTCAGGCCCAGGCCCAGGCCAAGCCTGAGCCTGGACTCTCCTGGCATACACACGAAGGAAGAGTCTCGAACCCGGGGTGGGGAAAGTTTTTATGGGGTACAGAAAGCAAGAAGGGTAGGAGGGTACGAGTACACTTTTCATTGATGGTTAGTGATTTCACTAGTTAAGGAAGTTACATTCTTGATTGGTGGTTGATGATTTCACTAGTAAAGGAAGATTTGGATTGGTACAGGGGATTTCTTAACCGGGGCTAGAGGTAGTGTAGCCTAATTAGGTAGTTGAAGGAGAATACCTGAATTTCAGTAGAAACTTATTACCTATTATGGGAGCTGTTCTAGGGACTGAAACTCATTACCTATTATGGTGGTATGGCAGCTGTCTGCCTAAGGTGTCTCAATCAGCAGCTTACTGGCTGAGCAGCAGGTGTAGGGGAGGCAGCAGGGAGTGGCCCTGTGGCTTAACAGAGTTTATGCAGTAAATGACAAAATGGCGCTGGTCTGGCCCTTTCAGTATGAACTTAATTTAGCTAATTACATTTATAGTGACCCTATTTCCAAATAAGGTCACTTTCTGAGATCCTGAGGGTTAGGACTTCAAGGTATGAATTTTAGGGGATGGACACAATTCAACTCATAACAGGAAATCTAGCAGGGAGACGAACACAACCACGAAGAATTAATCAGACAAATTCAGAATGTGAGAATTTCTACAAAGTCTCTTCAAAGAGACAATGTAATGTATAAAACTAGAGGGGCTATTCCAAAAAGACCAAAGAAACCAAATGTATGAAGTTTGATTGGCTTCTGGTCTATATAAGAAACTGCTATGTGTGCAAATTGAGGAGATTTGAATATGGACTGGATCTTTTGAGAGTTAAATGGTATTAGGGAATTACTATTAATTTTCTCAGGGGTACTAATAACATAATAGTTATTTTAAGAGAATGAACTTATATATTATGAGATGCAGACTGAAGTATTAGAAGTGTCATGATGTCCCCAATTTGCTTTTAAATAGATCAGCAAAAAATGTATACATACATTCATGAAGCAAATCTGTATATATAGTTTTGCGTATACCAGTAAAGCAAATATACCAGAAGGTCAACATTTGCTGAATTGAAATATTGGGTATGTGGAGTACTCATTGTATTTTTCTTTCAACTTTTCTGTATGTTTAAAATTTTTCATAATAAAAATATGACAGAAAATGAAGAAAAACAGTTTTTTATAAAGAGAAGATGTTTTCCACCTTTCTGTTGAAAATGGAGCAGAGCACGAAAAAAATACAACTGGCTTAAAGTGTAGATGAAAATTCAGTTAGTGAAAAAGAAAAATTTGCTGTTAGGGGTGTTAAACAGTTGGACTAGTTTGCAAAGTATTCCTTCCTTTTATTACTATGAATTGGATGTTAGAGCACAAGGCCCTGGATCAGGAATGATTTGAAGGCCTCCAAAAGCCCTGCTGACCTCAGAGTATCTCCCCTGCTGGCTTTCCATGTGGCCTGAAATTTCTGTAACCTGGGTCACTTCTTAGGAATCAAGTATTTTCTCACTGGGGGAGGTGCCCTCTTTTAAAATGCAAATCTGGGAGACTTCCTGGGGCCCATTAAGTGGGAACAATTGTGTGAGGGGCCACCACCTGCCCAAAGGCCAGCAATTCTGACATCTCCTTCCCCAGTCCCTTCCCACCACTGAGACTGGACAATATGTGCTCTAGGAAACTGAAATTGGACAATGTGTGCACTAAGAAACTTCTTAGGTGAAGATACCATTTCAAGTAAAGCTTATTTCCCATGAATGAAATGGGGTGCATGAGGTCATTGCTGTTTTTACTTTGTAAACTGGGTGGCCTCTGAAAGCTTCTTTAGAACACTTCAAAAAAGCCTCCTCAACTCTTCTAGCCCCTCACCCTCTTCCCTTTGTTACTGAATTCTTACTGACCCCAAAAGTTTTTCAGTGAATGAAGAGCTACCAAGGGGTCTAAAAAATACCTGAGACAATTAGAGAAATGAAAACCAGGGGGTCAAGATGAATCGACCCTTGGCAGAGGATTTACATAAATAGGTCCTAACCTCTGGCTGTGAATAAAAGATAAAATGCCCCATTGGGGTCGGACCCACAGTTCAAGGGCATTTGCAGGGCCAAGCCTGGCTTCTCTGCTATGTCAGGAATTCCAGGAATGCCACTGATCATTGTGTGTTGGCAGGGTGCTGGGGGTTGCAGCCAGGCTAACAGAAACCCAGCCCTGCCCATTGGGTGAAACTGCAGCTCTCCCACACAGCAACCTGCAAGTCCAGAGCGTGGGAAACCAGCAAGTTGAGGGAGGACCCAGAAGTAATGCTTTATAAAACGGGAAAGATTCCCTTCTGAAAGGTGACCAAATTCTTGTTTTAGACAGTGCCAATAACCTGGGAGGTTGAAGGGAAGGTAGGTAAAAGAATGGGCATGTTTCCTTTGCAGAGCCACTTTGATCCCTCTGTGGAGCATAGCTCTGTGAGAGAAATCTTCTCTTTATCTGTAGATCACATGGCCCAGTACCAGCCTTCTCTAGACTGAAGGCCTCTGCTATCTTTTTCTACCTAAGAAAGAAATCTTACAAGGGGGTTAAAAGATAATTTCCTGAGAAAAAGTAAAATACAGATATAAAGATAAACGCATTTTAAAAGATTTTATTTTACTCATGTAAGTGAGGGTAACAGGCAGATGTAATAACTGGTTTTAAAAAGCAGCCGCGCAGGTTTATATAGAGTAAAGGAATGCAGGGACGAATTGCAAAGGGAGGCACACTGTTGATTGTGTGTTTTTTTTTCCCACAGGGGAGGAGGAAGTCAATTGAAACAGACAGGAGAGGATTTGCATATCTATCTGTGACCTACAATTTAGAGTGGCAAATTACTCTAGTAGAATCAGAATCAGATAAAGGCTAGGAAGCGTGTGCAATAAAGAGATTTCCATTGAAGTATGAATTTTCTCTATAGGGGCAAGAAATTATACTGCCTTGGAAGTGTGTTCTCCATCCTCCTACCTTTCACCTTGCCCAACATGCGCTTACTTTTTAAACCAGAGACTTAAGAATCTTCTGTCAGGCTCGGCGCCTGTGGCTCAATCAGCTAAGGCGCCAGCCACGTACACCTAAGGTGGTGGGTTCTAATCCCCAGCCCAGGCCCGCCAAACAACAATGATGGCTGCAACCAAAAAATGGCCGGGTGTTGTAGTGGGAGCCTGTGGTCCCAGCTACTTGGGAGGCGGAGGCAGGAGACTCGCTTGAGCCCAGGAGTTGGAGGTTGCTATGAGCTGTGATGCCATGGCACTCTACCCAGGGGGATAGCTTGAAGCTCCATCTCAAAATAAAAAAAAAAAAAAGAAAGAAAAGAAAAAGAAAAAAATTCTTCTTTAAGGTCACTGAGTCAAATTATCTTCATTCTGACAATATATTACTTGGAGAAAGTTTGAGTAAATTCTTCACTATGTCATGTCCTTGTTTATCTCCCAATTACTTGAATAAAAATTGATCTTCCAAGTTAAGAGTAATAGGATTAATGATGCAAAAAAGTGTTAAGTAAAATTTTAAGTTCCAACTTTGGTTACAAGTTCTTTTTAAGGATGGAGTAGTTTTTTTTTTTTTTTTCTTTTTTGAGACAGGGTCTGTATCACCCTCGGTAGAGTGCTGTGGTGTCACAGCTGACAGCAACCTCAAACTCTTGGGCTTAAGTGATTCTCTTGTGTCAGCCTCCCAAGTAGCTGGGACTATAGGCACCCAGTATAATGCCCGACTTTTTTTGTTGTAGTTGTCATTGTTGTTTAGCAGGCCCAGGTTGGGTGCAAACCCACCAGCCCCAGTGTCTGTGGCTGGCACCCTAACTACTGAGCTACAGGTGCTAGGCCAGCCTAGGTTTTTTGGGGTTTTGTGACACAGTAGAGCCCTTTGCATGCGCAAACTAGGAGCAGCTTTTAACTCATCAAGATACCACAAGTAATAGTTTAATATTATCTGTATTATCAAATACTTAAAGGTAAGGGTATATTGTGTTTTCTGGAATAATCCCAAAAGGAATACAAATATTATATATATAATCAATGCTAGCTTCTAGTATTTAACATCCAGGTTTCAATTCAGTGTTTACTGTATAGCTTTTCTCTTCCAGACACTGACCTAGAAGCTGTGCCTACAGTAAAACCAAAACAGGTCAGATGCTCCTCTTCCTCTCATAGCGTTTACACACCAGTGGATGACAAACACACAAGGTAATTTCACATCATGAAGACAATACAGGATGATGATGTTGTAACAGGGAGGGGACAACTTTAAGTGTAGTCAGAGAAAGCCTCTCGGAAAAGGCCAAGAACACTACAGGCAGAAGGAAAACCAAAAGCAAAGCCCTGGGGTGTTAACAAACTTGCCATGTTTGAAAAACCAAGGAAAGGTCCATTTGGGTGCAGCACAATAACTCGGTGGGCCAGCTGCTACTATTTGAATGTGTCCCCTCCAACATTCATGTTGAAGCCTAATCCCCACTGAGGTGGTATTGAGAGGTGGGGCCTTTGAAGATGTGATTAAGTCATTAAGGCTCTGTCTTTGCAAAACCTCTCTGTAACCCTTGCACAAGGGTTGGAGAGAACAGTTTAGGCTCTTTTGCCGTTCTGCCTTTCACCATAAAGACACAAGAGTTCATCCCCTCAGGAGGGACACAGCAACAAGGCACCATCTTGGAAGCAGGAACAAGGTCCGTTCCAAACACCAAACCTGCCAACACCTTGACCTTGGACTTCCCAGCCTCCAGAGCTGTGAGAAATAAAGTTCTGTTCTTTACAAATTACTCAGCCTGTGGGATTTTGTTACAGCAGCACAAGTGGACTAAGATGCTAGAACTGTGAACCAGAGAGACTGTACAACTGCAGGCAGGCAGATGATGGTGACAAAAAATGAGAGTGGGAAAAAAAGAAAAGGAGAAACAAACAAAACTGGGATTATTTTTTGAAGATTGAGCCAAGAAAACTTAACTGACTAAGAGTGTGAAAGGGAATAAAAATAGTTCCCAGGTTATGGATTAAGTGGGTGGCAAAGGTACCATTTATGGAAATAAAAACCATCCAAATGGAGATGCTGATCAGGGAGTTCCATGTGCAAATCTGAAATTTGAAAAGGCTCAGTCCTAGACATATGAATTTGGGAGTTATCATCATGTGGATGGTATACAAAGCCACCAGATGTGAAGGAACCACTAAGGCAGGGAATATTAATAGGGAAGGCTGAAGCAGGTTACAGCAGTCAAACATACTAGAGCATGGCAAGAGAAAGCTAATGTGTTCTGAGAATTCTGTGCCCAGTACTTCATGCACATGCTGCAGTTTTTTGATTAGAACCCTGTGAGGTAGAATTAACATTTTAGGTTTATAGAAAATCAAACCCAGGACCATCTGCGTTTGATCTATGACCATCCTCTCTATTACTAAACTTCTCCAAGTACTCAGCAGGAGTGAAGGCAAAGGGTGCCGTGATCATCCTAGTCCTGTTGAATTCCCATATGCACAGCACCATAGGCCATTACAGAATAAGACAACATTTGCTCTTATGTTTTCAACTGCTTTGAAAATATGAATAATACTTCACTGTTGAGAATCAAGAAGCATTCAACTTTAATTATAAAACTTTACTGTTCCTGCCATTTTAATCCCTCTAGAATTTTACCACTTGGTTCTCTGCATTATTAGGCATAGTATACAAACATAATTTTGCCTTTTTAAAAATGCTTCCAAGTCTTATAAAACAGAGATAATTCTGGGGATTCTTCTGTGTAATAATACAAAGCAAAATGCAGGCATTTATTTTAGGAGCCAGTTACTCATAAGGACACTGTTATGTTTGTCTTAATGGTTTCATGACTTATAATGGCTCCTAAAATGAATGTCCCACACTGCTTACAGTCACTTATTTCTTCCCTTGATGTTGTAGAAGAAAGTCTACTTCTAATGGCTGTTGTCCCAGTAATACAAGAAGTCTTCAAAAGAAAACAGAACACTGACTGTATTCAACCAGTATCTTAATTTTCAATCCATTCTAAGCCACAGGGTCCATGTCTTCCCTCGGAGCTCCTTTTCTTTTTCAAATTTCAGATTTCTTATCACAGGATGCAGAAAACAAAAGGGAATCTTGAGATAACAATTTTTAGACAATCAAAATCATAAAATGAAATTTACCTTGTCCTTCGATAGTATTCCTAAGCGTAAAAGTAGCTCCGAGTCCTTTTCCTGATCTCTGGATGCAAATCCCCAGAAACTGGCTGGTTTTTCCACTGGCATATAGGTCGGCTGTAGTAACACGAAGTATGCTTCCTACAAATTTAAAACAGAAGTGAACTTTTATATAAGATGCAGAAACAAATAACATTTCTAGGTAACTGAACTTCCTAAACATTTTAAATATAATATTAGGAACAAGTACCTCATACAGGCAAAACCCATATATGTGAAAAAATAATCTTCTCTCTGTGAAGAAAACTAACCCTCCAGACAGTAATAATGAAAGCATTCAGCTCTTACTGACCAACATAGAACTCTGGAATGTGCAGTATTTTTCTCCTTTCTAACATATCTTTTCTTTCTAGTTGAAATTTCAGAGGATCTGTTCTTCCCCTTGGAGGAATGAATTCAGGACTCAAAAACCTACGAAAAAAAACAGATAAAAAAAAATGAAAAGTAAATTTAAACGGCCACTTGAAGAAAAACTATTGCTTTACAAAGAAATTAAATATGGTGTTGAGGTGTTTTACTTTTCATTGCCTAATTTATTATGCTGGAAAAGATATAAAAATGTATAAATCACCAATTGTAAACTGATTTTTTAAATAATCTTCTTTAACTCATTATGAAATATTGAATCTACATTAAAAGTATGTCATTACAATAACTATCACATCCCTGTCACCCACCCCAAGAAATAAGTTACCACTACAGTTGAAGATGCTTTGCATCCCTCACTACTCCCTATAATATTATGCTAAATTTGGTGATTATATGAATTTAATCTCTTCTATTTCCTCAATTTTCTACTTTGAAAACTTTCAAAATCAAAAAAAAGGAAACAATAATAAACACCCAAATATCATTTACCTACTTTTACCAACTGCTAAAATTTTCCTACATTTGCTTTATATTATGTATACATATTATTTTGTTCCCCAAACCATTTGAAAATATCAAATAGCAAGGCATTTCATCCCTCAATAATGTAGGCTAATGCTAAGAAGGACTTTCTCCTAGATCATCACAATACCTTTATAACACCTAAAGAAATTAGCACTGATTCAGTAAGACAATCTATTATGTAGTTCATACTGAAATGTATCTAATTAGCTTGGAAAGGTCTTTCATATCTATTTGTTGCCTAGTTCAAGATACAATCAGGTTTCACACAGTGTATCTCTTAAACTAGCATTATTCCCCATCTTTGTATTTTTATAACATTGGCTTTTTTTTAACGGTCAAGGCCTAATATCCTACAGACAATCTATACTAGATTTGGATTTGGTATTTATTATTTCCACATACCTAGACTGAGCCTAGACATTTGTTTTAATCTTTTTATTTTTGTATGACAACGGATAAAAAGGGGAAGGAGGGCTCAAGGTTAGAGTAATAGGAGAAAGGCATAAAGTTGAATAAGATGTCACAGAATGGTCTCTGTCCCCTTGAGTATCAGTTGCCACTGGTACAGTCCCAGGGCAAGGACATAATCAAGGGTTTTCTTTCAGCACCAGCTACCAAATCCTGGCCCCACTGCTGAGGGGAGGACCTGTGAAAGTGCTAGAAGGGCAAATATTGTTGGTAAGAATATGGCAGAGTGATGATATAAACTTACTGTTACGTAAGAAGGCATATAACAGTATCAGCTTGTACCACTCTTAGTAAAGTTAGGTTTGATTGCACAAAGGTGGGGATGTCTCTCTCTTGTATTTCTTTATACTTAGATATGCATCCATGTCTGGACAACATATAATACTGTTTAGTATAATTTTAACTTCGAAAAATTGGCATCATACTATGTCAATCCTTCTAACGATTTTTTTTATACAAATCACATTTGTGAAATTCATCCATATTTAAAAGTTGGCCCTAGTTTATTTATCTGTCACTGCTGCATAATACTGTTATATGAACGTACTCTGACTATTCACCTACTGATGGATATCTAAGCTGCCTCTAAATTTTTGTTACAAACAATACTGCTATGTCTATTCCTGTATGTCTCCTTGTACCTATGTGTTAGTTTCTTTCTTTCTTTTTATTTATTTTTTCTTTTAAGACAGAGTCTATGTTGCCCTTGGTAGAGTGCTGTGTTGTCACAGCTCACAGCAACCTCTAAAACTCTTGGGCTTAAGCGATTCTCTTGCTTCAGCCTCCCAAACAGCTGGGACTACAGGTGCCCACCACAATGCCCGGTTATCTTTTTGTTGTAGCTGTCATTGCTGTTTGGCAGGCCTGGGCTGGGTTCAAACCCATCAGCTCCAGTGTAGGTAGCCAGCACCCTGCTTACTGAGTTATGAGTGCCTAGCCATGTGTTAGTTTAAGTTACAGTTTAAGTTGTGTAACTTGTGGGTGGAAAAGCAGACACAACTTCAAATTACTAAATTTTGCCAAATTGTTTTCCAGAACATAAAATTACTTTCCTATTTAACTGAACTTTATTAAATGCCGCCTTTTGATAGAGATACTGCATTTCCACTTTAAACAAACAAAAAAAAGTTTTATAAGGAAATTTTTCTGAATGTGTAGGTTCCCTAAATCCAAGTTTAATTCAATTTAAAACAGAATATTCTAAATGTTTTCAAAATTCCCAAAGAGAATCCAATCAACCTACAACCCTTTCAGACAGCCTATAATCACACCAAGTTTTTCCTCTTAAAAAGGCTGTTTTTAAAGGTTGTTACACAACTCTATGGAAACGTTTTTCAAATCTTAGGTAATTTAAATTTCATGTACCTCCAAAGTCACCAGTATTCATTTAAGTGAACCAGATTTTTATTTAGTTTTGAAGCGTAAACTTCAAACAATTTAGGGGTTTTTTTTCCCACTGTACCACGCCTGCCAGCAATTCCCACCTAAAACACGGTAAGTTTGGGTCAACTGATTCCTAAACAGGGTTAAGGATAGGAGAAAAAATCGACTCCTGAATTTAAACAGGTATGAATAGGATGCACTTCAGGGAAAAACTTTGGTGTAACACAAATACCAGGAAAGAGCTAAGAATCTAGGGAATCGTTACTTGAAGTTTAAAAAACTGTCAAGAGTTCAGTGCTGGTTTGGGGAAAAGCGAAGAAGATAAACCTGAGTTGGGCCCGTTTTACATACGCGCGCTCCTGAATCTTACACGCAAACTGGTGCATGCAACAGGAGCTAGCCCCCACTTCGGAGCCGGCACCGCTAATACGAACACGTTCCCACCCGCACAAGCTCAAGTAGCCAACACAGAGCCCAAGTCACGGCCTCACCTGGCTTCTCGGGGCGGGGGGCGGCGCTTGTCCAGGATAACTGGCTTCTTCGGCGGCTGGAACGCGCCAGGCTCGGATGGTCCAGTACTCTGCGGCCGACTGGCCCCTGCAGGAGCGGACGGCAGGTCAGGCCTCTCAGGCTTGCACTGAGACCCCCGCAGAGCCCTGCAATCTCCCCTAACCCGCGGTCCCACGGAGACCAACGCTGGAGTCGCCTGTGACCTCCAGGCTCGCTTCACTCAGCCTGACCCTTAGCCCTGCCTGTCCCCCAGTCTGTGAAGTCCCACTCTACTTACCGCAGAAAACAGAGACTGGCGCAGACAGGAGCGGTCTGGCGGCTCGAAAACTCCCAGCCAGGACCATTACGATTCCGTGGCTTCCAGCCATGCAGGCCGCCATATCTGCTGCTCAGGTCGGGACTACAACTCCCAGTAATCAGTGCGAGGAGGCAGCAGCCACCGGAAGCCAGATGGTGGCTGCAATAGGACAAAATAGTCGAGTCTCTCCGCCCCTTTCCTAGAAGTCTTAGGAAAAGCGTGGGTTTTTTTGTTGTTGCAGTTTGGCCAGGGTCGGGTTTGAACCCGCCCCCTTAGTATTGGGCCTGCTTCTCTACTCACTGAGCCACAGGCGCCACCCCAAAGCCTGTCTTTTTCTAGTTCCTCATAAAGTGCTAAATTATACCGCTCCACCTGGGTGGTCTTCCAGCCTAAGAAGCTCTTTCTTACCCTACTAAATCAATTCTGTCTTCGCTTTGTTGGCAAGCCATACTAAGTCAAAACCCTAATATGGGCTCCCATTCCTAATAGGTATCTTTCATTAGTACCTCTAATCTGATTTGCAATATTTTCTTGTGTAATTATTAGATTAGTATTTATATTCTGCAATTATACTATAAACTCCATGAAAGAAGGGACAATTTGCTCACCATTTTATCCCAGCAGAGAACACCTGTTTCTGTTTGTTGATTGTATGGAAGGGAGGGAAAAAAAGTTTCTGATAGAACTTCTTGCTAGCAGAAAGAGAGCATTACCTCTTGGAGGAATAATAATGAATTAGGGCTGGGTAACTGTGGGTTGGGATAGGTGGAGATAAATTGTAAGTCTCCGGAAGAAATTTGGAATTTGTCCTCAGGCAACGGTATGTGAACTAAAATAAAATCTTAAACCCACTCTTCCCCCAGTAGCTGGCTGGCTGACTGGACCCCCTCTTGGCTAAGGGGATTGATTGCCTAAGCTAAGATGTTAGCCATGAGAAAGGAGATCAGACATGGTCCTGTCCCCTTCCTTCCTTAAGAGATGTCCTTAGTGGCTCATTAACAGGCCTAAAGCTCAGCAAGATATACCTCTTTAAGGTGACTAGATGTCCCACTTTTGGCAGAACAGTCTCAATTTTTAACAATTTGTCCCGTGTCCCATGGCATTTTTAAAAAGTCCCAATTTTTGGAAAGAATGCACGACAAGCGAGGGAATGGCGGGAGAACACGAAGGGAATATACGGTTTTCCACGGCCAAGTGGCTATTTCACCAGGATATGAGTTTTATATTATTTTTGTTAATTTTATAATGTTATACTTTAATAATAACAAATAATTGTTGAGAACTGATTATCGAGAACTGCTTATCAAAGTTAGCATTGTTGTCAGGCCCTGCCCCCCCAATGGTGTCTCACTTTACCAATGTTAAAATCTGGTCACCTTAAATTAGATGTATCCTT
>CAUYQV010133709.1:0-18322 GCA_963574575.1 Galagoides demidoff | reverse complement strand
CGGGTGTTGTGGAGGGCGCCTGTGGTCCCAGCTACTTGGGAGGCTGAGGCAGGAGACTCGCTTGAGCCCAGGAGTTGGAGGTTGCTGTGAGCTGTGATGCTACGGCACTCTACCCAGGGGGACAGCTTGAGGCTCTGTCTCAAAAAAAAAAAAAAAGATTTACACATAAATATTGAGATAAGCATTAATCAAAATACTCAAGAAGTAGAAACAATCCAAATATCCATTAACTGATGAATGGATAAACAAATGTGGTATATCACAAAATGGAATACTCTTTACCCAGAAAAAGGAATGAAATGCTAATATATTCTACAACTGAATGAACCTTGAACGTTATGCTAAGTGAAAGAAACCAAACCCAAAAAGCCATAAACCATACCATTACATTTATATAGTGTCCAGAAAAGGCAAAGCCATAAAAACAAAAGTATAATAGATTAATGGTCACCATGAGCTGGGGAGAAGGAGAATGAGAAGTAATTTTTTGTGGCTACATGATTTCTTTTGGGGTGATAAGAATGTTCTGGAATTAGATAGTGGTGACAGCTACACAACTGAATATATTAAAACCAATGAACATATTAACCAGTGAATATATTAAAAACCACTGATTTCCCACTTAGGAGAAAAACTAATTTCAATTCAAACTGGGGGGAGGGGTAATGAAAAAGTGGGAAAGGAGAGGAGAAAGTGAGGGTCAACACTCCCACTGAATGGGCAAGGTGTGAGGGTGTTTGGTACAGCTTTTGAGTGTGGGACATAACCCAAGAGGAACTCTACCTAACAAAATCAAATATTTTGACCTGGTTGCTTATTCCCTCACTTTAACCTGAAATAATAAATGCTGCTGAATTGTACACTTCATTTTTGTGTATTTGTTTTTTGAGACAGAGCCTTGTTCTGTCACCAGAACTAGAAAGCAGTGGCACAAGACAAGTTCACTGAAACCTCAAACTCCTAGATTCAAGCAATCCTAGCAATTCAAGCTAAGAATGCCTTAGCTTCTCAAGTAGATAGCACTACAGGCATGCACCAACACACTCAGCTAATTTTTTTATTTTTATTTTTTGGGACAGATGGGGGTCTTATAAGGCTACTCAGGCTGGTCTTAAACTATTGGACTCAAGTAGTCCTCTGACCTCACCCTCCTAAAAGTGCTAGGATCATAGGCATAAACCACCATGTCTGGTCTCAATTGTACACTTTCAAAGGAGAATATGTGGCATTTGAATATCTTAATTAAAAAAAGTAGCCAAACAAAAAAACTTCCAAAATTCTGCTTAATTTAAAAGAGAATTTTAGCAGACTTTAAGATTTAATAAAAATAAAATACATACACAAAGACCAACCACACAGAGAATAATGATTCAATTCACAATTTACTTTCAACCTAGTACAACAATTTTATTTATGATGGAAAAACTCTCTGGTTCTGATCCTGTCTGCTGCTCCTTTTTAGGGTCCTTGGAATGTAAGGTTGGTTTTTCCTCAGGCTTTTCTTCTTCTACCATTACTTTTTACCCCTCCCAATTCCCTTATTATTTTCCCCCAAGGGTTCCATCTCCTAACATATTTTGTATCTTTACAACCTTTATATATAGGAGAAACCATTCTTTAGCATTTCACTTTGCATTATATTTTAAAGATTATACTGGGCAGCGCCTTTGGCTCAGTGAGCAGGACACCAGACCCATATACCAAAGGTGGCGAGTTCAAGCCTAGCCCTAGACAAACTGCAACAAAAAAAATAGCCAGGCATTGTGGCAGGCACCTGTGGTCCCAACTACTCAGGAGGCTGAGGCAGGAAAATCGCCTAAGCCCAGGAGCTGGAGGTTGCCATGATCTGTGACGCCACAGCACTCTGCCAAGGGCAACAAAATAAAACTGTCTCAAAAAAAAAAAAAAGATTATACTGATACATGTAGCTATGTTCTTTTTATTTTCTCCTCACTGTCTACCATTACATGACTATTCTACAATTTCTTCATTCTAACACTAATAGACATTTGAGTTGTTTCAGGCGAGGGGTTATTTTTGTTTTTATTTCTTAAGAATCTTCCTGTGTCACCCTGGCTAAGACAGAGGGGTATCATCAGCCCTCACTGCAAGCTCAAACTTCTGGGTTCAAGCAATTCTCCTGCCTCCGCCTCCTAAGTAGCTGGGACTACAAGTGTCCATCACCAAGGGTAGCTCATTTTTTTGTTTTTTGTAGAGAAGGAGGTCTCGCTCTTACTCAAGCTCCTGACCTCAAACAATCCTCTTACCTTAGCCTCCCAAAATTAAGCTATTTTTAAAATTACATTTGTTATTTGTTGTTATATGTATATAGGAATGCAATCATATCTTGATCTTTTATCGAACAACCTTACTTCCTTTAAGAATGTACTAGCAAATTATCTTAGGTTTTTTATGTAGACAATATTCATCTCAGAATAACCCATAAAAAGAGTAAGAGAATGTTTCTTCTTTGTCTGGATTCAGGAAGAGTTTATCTAAAGTTATAATTATCCATAAATGTTAGGTAGAAATCATTTGTAAAACTCTATGGGTCTGATTAAGACGGCTACTATACAAAGGCAGAAAGGAAGAAAAGATGGAAGGGAGGGAAAGGGAGGGGAGGAGAAGAGAAGGGACGGGAAGGACAAGTGTTGGCAAGGAAGTGAAAATATTGGAACCTTTCAGCACTGGTAGTGAGACTGTAAAATGGTATAACTGCTACAGAAAACATTATAGAGCTTCCCCAAAAAATTAAAAAAGGAAATGCCACATCATCCAGCAATCTCACTTCTGGATACATATCCAAAAGAACTGAAGCAGAGTCTCAAAGAGACCAGCAGTCCCATGTTCACAGCATCACTATTCACAATAGCAAAGAGGTAGAAGCCACCCAAATGTCTATCAACAGATCAATACATAAATAAAACATGGTATATACATACAATGGAACATTATTAAGCCTTAACAAGGAAGGAAATTCTGTCATATGCTACAACATGGTTGAACCTTGAAAACATACATTAGGCTTGGCTCAAGCAGCTAAGGTGCCAGCCACATACACCTAAGCTGGTGGGTTCAAATCCAGCCCAGGCCCACCAAACAACAATGATGGCTGCAACCAAAAAACAGCCGGGCGTTGTGGCAGGCACCTGTAGTCCCAACTACTTGGGAGGCGGAAGCAGGAGAATCGCTTGAGCCCAGGAGCTGAAGGTTGCTATGAGCTGTGATGTCACAGCACTCTACCTGGGGCAATAGCTTGAGGCTCTATCTCAAAAAAAAAAAAGAAAAGAAAACATACATTAAGTGAAACAAGCCAATCAAGAAAAGAGAAACATTGTATGATTCCACTTATGTGCGGTATCTAAAGTAGTCATATCACAGAAACAGAAAGTAAACAGTGGTTACCAGGAGTTGGAGGGGAGGGGAAAAGATGGGTGACTGCTTAATGGGTATAGAGTTTCAGATTTGCTAGATGAAGTTCTAGAGATCTGTTTCACAACAATATAAATACACTTAACACCAATGAACTATTCATTTAAAAATGGTTAACATGGTATATTTCATGTGTGGGGAGTTTTTTTTTTAAATAGAGTCTTATTATGTTGCCCTCAGTAGAATACCGTGGTGTCACAGCTCACAGCAACCTTAAATTCTTGGGTTAAGCAATTCTCTTGCCTCAGCTTCCCAAGCAGCTGGGATTAAAAGCGCCCACCACAATGCCCAGCTATTTTTAGAGATGAGGTATTGCCCTAGCTCAGGCTGGTCTTGAACCTGTGAGCTCAGGCTATCTACACACCTCAGCCTCCCACAGTCCTAGGATTATAGATGTGAGCCACCATGCCCCACCAAAACAGTCATTTTAAAAGTGAAAATATACACTGAAAAAATAAGTACATTTCTGGGTGGCGCCTGTGGCTCAGTGGGTAGGGCGCCGGCCCCATATACCGAGGGTGGTGGGCTTGAATCCTCTCCGGCCAAACTGCAACAAAAAATAGCCAGGCATTGTGGCGGGCGCCTGTGGCCCCAGCTACTTGGGAGGCTGAGGCAAGAGAATTGCCTAAGCCCAGGAGTGGAGATTGCTGTGAGCTGCGATGCCATCATTCTACCAAGGGCGATAAAGTGAGACTCTGTCTCTACAAAAAAAGTTAGAAAAAAAAAGAAAAAAGAAGTACATTTCTATCACAAAGCATCAACCACATAATAGTTGCAAATACATTTGCTAGAATGTGTACATCTACATTAAATACTAAAAACAAACCAATTTTCATTTCTACACAGAAATATTAACCGCCTATCAGTAGTAGTATATATTTTGTACGTTTTCAAAAACAATCCAAACACTATTTCAAACCAGAAACAAAATTAATAATCTTCATCAAATCATCTGCATCCATATATTTAACAAAGCACAATAAATAATAGCAGTCTCTATTTTCTCACCTCCCATTTACTCTTTAGTCTGTCATAATTTGGCTTCTATCCCAATCACTAAATTCACATCTTATTTACAATCCTCCCAATAGCAAAGTCCAGTAGAAGTTCTTCTGTTATTATTTCACACAGTCACTTTGAGTTTTACAATGTCAGCTACTTTTTTCCTCTTGAAAATCTCTCCCCTATCTTACCAGAGATCAATTTTCTGGTTCTTTTCCCATTTTCTGTGCTTCTTTTGAGTTTCAAATCTAATCATACTTGTTTAGCATATTATGTTTCTAGAGTTCCCCACTATATACAGGATAAAGTCCAAACTTTCAGCATGGCATAGAAGGCCCTACATGGTCTGCTCTCTGCTTACTCTTCCAAGCTCTCTTACTTCCCACAGGCATCCAACACTCAGGTTCAAGTGATCCTCCTGACTCTCAGCTTCCTGAGCAGTTGTGATTACTGGTACATGATCCTACCACATCCAGCTAATTTTTTTTTTAAATAGAGATGGGTCTCACTCTTGCCTAGGCTGGTCTTAAAGTCCTGGCCTCAAGCAATCCTCCCATCACAACCTCCCAAAGAGCTTCCCCACTCCTGCATCCAGCTACTTTTTTTAAGAGTCAACTCATCAGGTCATACATGGTTTTTTTCATAAGAATCTCCACTCAATTCCTCAGCTTTATTAACACTATCTCTTCTTTGAGTCCACAATGCTTTCCCCAACCTTCTTTTTTTTTTTGAGATGGAGCCTCAAGCTATTCCCCTGGGTAGAGTACCATGGCATCACAGCTCATAGCAACCTCCAACTCCTGGGCTCAAGCGAGTCTCCTGCCTCTGCCTCCCAAGTAGCTGGGCCCACAGGCGCCCACCACAATGCCCGGCCATTTTTTGGTTGCAGCCATTATTGCTGTTTGGCGGGCCTGGGCTGGGGATTCGAACCCGCCACCTTAGGTGTACGTGGCTGGCGCCTTAGCCGATTGAGCCACAGGCGCCGAGCCTTCCCCAACCTTCTAATATAAAGTTATTGATTATAGTTTAGCTGTTGACCCCTGTCTTTGTACTAAGACTTTGAGTTCCTTGAAGGCACACATTTTCTTATTTATTGAAATATTTTTGCGTCTCCAGTGCTGAGTATTTCACATATAGAAGGCATTTGATAAATATTTGTTGGATTACTGCTTAAGATGACCAGCTTTCAGGCTTACTATAAAGAAAAAATGAAATTTCAAGAATAATTATGCTAAAAGAACAGCAGTAGAATCTTACTAAAGGCAGAGAATGAAAAAAAGGTCAGCCTGGGGACAGAAAAAAAGTTTAATTTTCCCATAGAAAAAGTTTAAAATGGGCCATATAAAAAGAATGAGGATTGGGAGGCACCTGCGGCTCAGTGAGTAGGGCACTGGCCCCATATACCGAGGGTGGTGGGTTCAAACCTGGCTCTGGCTGAACTGCAACCAAAAAATAGCCAGGCATTGTGGTGGGCACCTATAGTCCCAGCTACTCAGGAGGCTGAGGCAAGAGAATCGCTTAAGCCCAAGAGTTGGAGGTTGCTGTGAGCTGTGTAATGTCATGGCACTCTACCAAGGACAACAAAGTGAGACTCCATCTCTACCAAAAAAAAAAAAATGAGGATCAGCCACACTTGCTACAAATATAGCCCATTGCTTTTCTTGTCCCCAAGATATTACTGGTTCTGGCCGGGGCGAGGTAGCTCGTTCCTGTAATCCTAGCACTCTGGGAGGCTGAGGCGGGTGGATTGCTTGAGCTCATGAGTTCAAGACCAGCCTGAACAAAAATATGAGACCATGTCTCTACTAAAAATAGAAAACCTGAGGTAAGAGGATCACTTGAGCCTGAGTTAGAGGCTGCTGTGAGCTATGATACTATAGCACTCTACCCAGGGTGACAACTTTAGACTCTGTCTCAAAAAAAAAAAAAAAAAAGATTTTACCGGTCCTGATCTCAATGCCAACACACACACTAAAGACAGGTAGCCTACAGCAAGTGAGATGTGCAGATGCCTCTACAAACGCTCTGGCAGAGCCCTTCATGGTAACTTCTCTAACACTTCCATATTACTGTATCACAAAAACACTGACCTTTAAGAAAGATGTGTAACCTCCTATATGCCAGATACTAACCTATATTATTTCATTATATGTGTATGTGAAGATATAAATAGGCTCGGGACCTGAGGCTCAAGCAGCTATGGTGCCAGCCACGTACACCTGAGCTGGCAGGTTTTAATCCAGCCCAGGCCCACCAAACAACAATGATGGCTGCAACCAAAAAGTAGCCGGGCGTTGTGGAGGGCGCCTGTGGTCCCAGCTACTTGGGAGGCAGAGGCAGAAGACTCACTTGAGCCCAGGAGTTGGAGGTTGCTGTGAGCTGTGATGCCATAGCACTCTACCCAGGGGGATAGCTTGAGGCTCTGTCTCAAAAAATATATATATGTATAAATAAATGTTTGTACAAATATTACAATTTATAATTCTTAGAAAAATCCTTATACATTATTACTCACATTTTATAGATGAGAACTGTTCAGTATCACAGAGTTTGTAAGCAGAACAAATTCAAACCAATCTTCTAACAAAATACAATACTCCTTCTTCTCAAGGCAGCAAGTACACAAAGACCTGACTTAAATTTTCCCAATGGTGTTTCAGGCATCCCTCACATTATGTGTAAGGTCAATCCTAACTAGCCCCTATGACAGATATCATAGAATACTTACAGGTAATATGAGACATTTACATTTTCTACTAGTAATGACTCCCTCTTTTACTTATATTTCAATGTCCTCACTTTAGCCAATCCTAAAACACAGAGTAGACAAAAATTTTATTCTCAAATTTAGACTCTGTGGTAGAGAGAATAATGGCCCTCCAAAGATGTTCAAATCCTAATCCCTAGAATCAGTGGATATGTTATATTACACACCAAAAGGACTTTGCAGATGTATTTAAATTAAAAATATGAAAATAAAAAGATTATTCTGAATTATCAAGATAGGCCAAAATAATCACAAGGGTCCTAATAAGAGGGAGGCAGCAGTGTCAAGAGGCAGAAGACAAAAAGTGACAATGAAGTTTAGGTCAGAGAAAGAAATCTGAAGAACTATAGGTTTTGAAATTAACTACAGGAGGGCGGCCTGTGGCTCAGTGAGTAGGAAGCTGGCCCCATAAACCAAGGGTGGTAGGTTCAAACCCGGCCACGGCCAAAACTGCAACAAAAAAATAGCCGGGCACCTGTAGTCCCAGCTACTTGAGAGGCTGAGGCAAGAGAATCGCCTAAGCCCAAGAGTTGTAGGTTGCTATGAGCTGTATGAGGCCACAGCACTCTACAGAGGATGATAAAGTGAGACTCTGTCTCTACAAAAAAAAAAAAGGGCCAGGAGCTGAGGAATGTAGGCAGCTTTCAGAAGGTAGAAGAGGCAGGAAAGTGAATTCTTCCCTAGAGCCTCCTAAAGGAACATAACCCTGCCAACATTTTCAGAATTCTGACTTTCAAAACTCTAAGATAATAAAAATTTGTGTTGTTTCAAGCCATTAAGTTTATAGTAATTGGTTATGGAAGCAAAAGACACTAATAGAGTTCCAGGTATCAATGCATTAGAGTAAGATGCAGCTTCAAGTTTATCTTTCTGAAGATTAATAAAAATTTTTAAACCTGACCAGAGAGGTGGCTCACGCCTGTAATCCCAGCACCCTGGGAGGCCGAGGTGGTTCGACTGCCTGAGCTCACAGGTACGAGACCAGCCTAAGCAAGAGCAAGACTTTGTCTTTAAAAATAGCCAGGCATTGTGGCAGGCACCTGTAGTCCCAGCTACTCAGGAGGCTGAGGCAAGAGAATCACTTGAGCACAAGAGTTTGAGGTTGCGGATTGGCGCCTGTGGCTCAATCGGCTAAGGCGCTGGCCACATACACCTAAAGTGGCGGGTTCAAATCCCCAGCCCGGGCCCGCCAAACAACAATGATGGCTGCAACCAAAAAATGGCCGGGCGTTGTGGCGGGTGCCTGTGGTCCCAGCTGCTTGGGAGGTGGAGGCAGGAGACTCGTTTGAGCCCAGGAGTTGGAGGTTGCTGTGAGCTGTGATGCCATGGCACTCTACCCGGGGGGATAGCTTGAGGCTCCGTCTCAAAAAAAAAAAAAAAGAATCACAGGGCAACAGGTTTGCCCTGGGTGGGGTGGGGTGGGGATAATGTTCCTTCTTAAAGTCTGGGTGGTTCACCAGGGACAGCACAAGAATCCATACTGAGGTACTTGCTCAGTTCTGGCACTCACAAGTTCAGGAAGATTATGATGCAGATGTTTTTTCTTTTTCAGAGCTCCACAGGTGATTCTGCTTCATAATCAGGTTGAAAATTCCACTCCATGAAATGTTCTACTGCAGCAAGAAGGATTCAGACCAACTCTTAGAAACAGTGTTCCTAAGGACACTAACATCCAGGGAATGTTTTTCCCTCTTTGCATAATTTTTCAGAAAACAGTCACTAGGGTTTTCTTGGAGTGTGAGGATAGGTAGGTGAACTGTGAATGACCCCATGGATCCAAAACCTCTGAAAATAACAATAGCCACTATTTATTGAATGCCAGCTGCAGGGTAGACACTGAGCTTTGGGACTTCACAGAAGACAGCCTGTGTACATTTTAGTCTTCACAACAATTCTCCCATGTGGATATTATTAACTTTAGCCCCATTTGGTGGGGGTGCAGAGGCTCATGCCTGTAATCCTAGCACTCTGGGAGGCTTAGGAGGAGAATCACTTTAACTCAGGAGTTCAAGACTAGCCTAAGAGCCAGATCCTATCTCTACTAAAAATAGAAAAATTACTGGGGCAGGTTGTGGCAGGTGCCTGTAGTCCCAGCTATTCAGGAGGCTGAGGCAGGAGGATCACTTGAACCCAGGAGTTTGAGGTTGCTGTCTGTGAGCTAACCTGACACGGCTGGCACTCTATGCTGGGAAACAGAGTGAGACTCTGTCTCAAAAAAAACAAACAAACCAAAAAAACCTAAAACACATTAGCCCCATTTTACAGCTGAAGAAAGTGAAATACAGGCTGAAGCAGGTGGATTGCTTGAGCTCATGAGTTGGATACCAGCCTGAGCAAGAGCCAGACCCCCTCTCTTGTGGTGGGCACCTGTAGTCCCAGCTACAAGGCTGAAGCAAGAGAATGGCTTGAGCCCAAGAGTTTTAAGTTGCTATGAGCTATGACGCCAGAGCACTCTACTAGGGGCAAAAAAGTGTGATTCAGTCTCAAAAATAAAATAAAATAAAAAAGGGCAGCACTTGGGTGGCACCTGTGGCTCAGTGAGTAGGGTGCCAGCCCCATATACGAAGGGTGGTGGGTTCAAAGCCAACCCGGCCAAACTGCAACCAAAAAATAGCCGGGTTGTAGCAGGCACCTGTGGTCCCAGCTACTTGGGCAGCTGAGGCAACAGAATCGCCTAACTCAGGAGTTGGAGGTTTCTGTGAGCTGTGACACCACCGCACCCTACCAACGGCAATAAAGTGAGACTTTGTCTCTTTAAAAAAAAAAAAAGAAAAAAGGCAGCGCCTGTGGCTCAGTGAGTAGGGCGCTGGCCCCATATACTGGAGGTGGTGGGTTCAAACCGGGCCTGGTAAAAACTGCAGGAAAAAAAAAAAAAAGCAAATACAAAAAGTTCTGCAGCCAAGGTACCCCACCAGGAAGTAGCAAAATGGGCATTCGGATACAGGACCATCTGACCCTGCAGAAGGCCTGATGGAGATGTCTCACTTCGGCCCCTAATCAGACAACTGGGTGGACAGAAGAGTGCTCTCATACCTGGCGCACACACTTGGAATGGGGAGCTCAGAGACAAGGGAGTCCTGGTTTATTAGTGAATTCCTTAACTTGATTTTTTTTTTTTTTAAATAAGAAAATGTGGGGCGGTGCCTGTGGCTCAGTGGGTAGGGCGCTGGCCCCACGTGCTGAGGGTGGCGGGTTCGAGCCCGGACCCCGCCAAGCTGCAACAAAAAATAGCCGGGCGTTGTGGCGGGCGCCTGTAGTCCCAGCTACTCGGAAAGCTGAGGCAGGAGAATCTCCTGGGCTCAGGAGTTGGAGGTTGCTGTGAGTTGCGGCGTCACGGCACTCTACCGAGGACGATAAAGTGAGACTTTGTCTCTACCAAAAAAAAAAAAAAAGAAAAGAAAGAAAGAAAATGTGTTTGGGGATCAGCTACAGAAGAATAAAGCCCAAGACAGTTACACCCCTTCCCCATCTAATCCCCGACTCAGACCTCCGGAGGCCATTTTAGCTCCCTGAGGCCCTGAGGCCCTGACCCGATCCCTTCTCTCCTGGTAGTGTCAGCACCCTACTTCCACGCGCACTTTCTGCTTGAATTCAGAGTTAGAGCGGGAGCCTTCCTTTCCTGGAATCCCTGTTCCTTTTGGGGTGTGCATTTGACTGGGGCATGGGGGCGGGGAGGGCTTCCCTGTTAGCGTCCGGCTCCTGGGAGACCGGCGGGAATCGTACCCCCAACTCCTCCCCCCACCTGCGCCTCAGCCTGGCTCGGAGAAATGAGTGCTATCCCGGAGTCTGGGTGCCTCGGCGCTGGCGGCTCCCCGGAGACTGCAGGGGGAGCCCGGGCTGCCGCGCCTGCTCAGTTCGCGTTCACTGCGTCTAAGGCTCCCCCGGCCTGGCTCTGAGCCCAGCACAGCATCCGGGAGGACCAGCGAGGAGGCGGCGGAAGAGCCTGATCGGCCTGGGCCGGGGCACAGAACTAAAGAGGGGACCTCCAGAGGGCAGCACCGAGCCGCTAAGCCACCAAGCTGGGGTCCCCAAATAGCCCTTAGGGAAGCCCCTTCTTCACAATCCCAGTGTCCGCCAGGCCTCCACCAGGACTGGATAAAGGTGGGGAGGTGACCCACTACCACAAGAACCTCCTGGGGGAACGAGAGTCAGGCTTCGCCTACGGCTAGGCCAATCAGGCTTTCCCATACGCCCCCCAGAGGTGGGCTCTTCAATCAGCCGGGACTGAAGAACAGCTTTTCAGTTCTGGGTGGCGGACAGGGGGGCCGAGGCACCAGGCGTCCCATTCATTCCACAAGTAGGTGGCAGAGACGAGGCGGCTCATTACTATGCAGTGTCCCAAGGAATCATGTGCCAGGACTCCTTGCCTCAGTTTCCCTGGGACACCTGAAAAGTTACCGTGCCATTGGTCGAAGACCGAGGTCAAGGCCCCGCCTCTCCTGGGCGGCCAGTACCCCAACTGGCCCAGCTGCTCCTCCCTCCGCTCTCTGATCGCTCCCACGGTCCCTGAGGTGGGCGGGCGGGCCCTAGATGACAGTGGCAGAACCTCAACCCGAGCCGCCTTCGCCCCCGCTTTTGGGTCCGGGCTTCCCCAGCCCAGTTCACGCCCGGGAGCCACCAGTGTAGCCAAGCGCCCAGCGCTACTCGCCCCGCGCCCTCCCTACTCCGGTGTCCCCGGCTCCTGCGCACGCTCGGCTCTGAGCTTGAAACCAGGCTTGAGGGAGGTAGCGAGGGAGCAACCAGCAACGACCCGGAAATGCCATATAAGGAGCAGGAAGGATCCCCCGCCGGAACAGTCCTTATTTGGGCAGAGCCTTATTTGGTGTAGCCAGATATGGCCCGGCCGCTTCCGGCTCTGGGAGGAGAGCAGAAGGAGGAGGGAAGGGGCGGAGGCAACACTGGGAACTCCGGAGCAGCTCGGTCCCGGAGGCCCCAGCTGCGGCTAGAGCAATAGGCTTCCTCGAAGCCTAGACTCCCAGGATTTGAGAGCAGGCGCAGGACCCACGGTGCGGGTTGGAGGTACCCGCCACAGTGTGATGGGGGCTTCACGTCACTCTGGGTCCTCCTGGCCGGTCCTGCCATATTAGGGCTTCCTGCTTCCCATATATGGCCATGTACGTCACCACGGAGGCGGGCCCGTGATGTTACAGACCCTTCAAATAGAGGCGGATCCGGGGAGTCGCGAGAGATCCCAGCGCGCAGAACTTGGGGAGCCAACGCCGCCATCCGCCACCGCCGCCAGCTTCCGCCGCCGCAGGACTGGCCCCTACCCCAGCCTCCGCAGCAGTGCCGTGTCCATAACCGCCCGCGGCGAGGGCGAGCCCAGGAACTCCACCTGCACTCTCCTCAGTGTGCCCCGCGCCCCGCATGTGACCCGGCCAGGCCCCCGCGAGTGTGTCCCCCGCAGCTCAGGCCCGGGCTGCGCCCACCCGCCCAACACCAGCTCTCCCGCTGCTCGTCCGGGATGGCCGCGGCCAAGGCCGAGATGCAGCTGATGTCTCCGCTGCAGATCTCCGACCCGTTCGGCTCCTTTCCTCACTCACCCACCATGGACAACTACCCCAAGCTGGAGGAGATGATGTTGCTGAGCAATGGGGCTCCCCAATTCCTCGGTGCCGCTGGGACCCCAGAGGGCAGCGGCGGTAACAGCAGCAGCAGCAACAGCGGGGGCGGTGGAGGCGGAGGGGGCAGCAGCAGCAGCAGCAGCAGCGCCTACAACCCTCAGGGGGAGACAAGCGAGCAGCCCTATGAGCACCTGACCGCAGGTAAGCAGTGGCCTTCGGCGCCGAAGATGAGCCCTTTCGCCACCATGCTGGCGTCCTGTCCTTTACCGCAGGCAGGACTGTTTCTGGACCTGGGAATGCGACCGGGATTTCCCTTCCTTTTCCTCGCATCCTCAGGGTCATATGTTAGAGGGATGCCTGGGGACACCCCCCAGCCCTCACCCTAGTCCCTAGAGGTGCGCAGAAGATCGAGCTTTTGTTTGGATATAGAGCTTTGGAGCTGCGTGGGTGGACAGAGAGGGGGAGGGCTTGTTTTGATGAGCGGGGCTGCGCCCCCACCACCAGAAAAGCTTTCCTTGCTTGCCGCCAGTCCCCAAGGAAGGGCCGTGATCCTTGTTCAAGGGTGTCCCGGCAGCCCAGGGTAGGGGGCGCGCACTAGCTGTGGCCGTGGGGGTGCTGGCGGGAATCCCTCGCCCGCGCATCCGCCGCTGCGGAGCGCTGGGAGCTGCAGTGGAGGGGATTCTCCTTATTTGCGTCAGCTGTTGTTGAAATGGGCTCTGCCACTGGAGCGGGTCCAGGAACATTGCAATCTGCTGCTATCAATTATTAACCAGCTCGAGAGTCAATGGTAGACGCGAGCTGACCTCTTGCCTGGCAGCTCAGGTCTTCCTCTTCCTCCAGTGATTGCTCTCCAGTAACCAGGCCGTCCTCCTCTCTCCCTCTCCTTCCAGAATCTTTTCCTGACATCTCTCTGAATAACGAAAAGGTGCTGGTGGAGACAAGTTACCCCAGCCAAACCACTCGGCTGCCCCCCATCACCTATACTGGCCGCTTCTCTCTGGAGCCTGCACCCAACAGTAGCAACACCTTGTGGCCTGAGCCACTTTTCAGCCTGGTCAGTGGCCTTGTGAGCATGACCAACCCACCAGCCTCCTCATCCTCAGCACCGTCTCCAGCAGCATCCTCTTCCTCCTCTGCTTCCCAGAGCCCGCCTCTGAGCTGCGCAGTACCATCCAACGACAGCAGTCCCATTTACTCAGCGGCACCCACTTTCCCCACGCCCAACACT
The DNA here is from genome assembly GCA_963574575.1 of Galagoides demidoff. Taxonomy (NCBI): domain Eukaryota; kingdom Metazoa; phylum Chordata; class Mammalia; order Primates; family Galagidae; genus Galagoides; species Galagoides demidoff. The sequence goes on along the minus strand of CAUYQV010133709.1, from coordinate 4,329 downwards.
GACATTTTCCCTGAGCCACAAAATCAGGCCTTTCCCAGCTCTGCAGGTACTGCACTCCAGTACCCGCCTCCTGCCTACCCTGCTGCCAAGGGTGGCTTCCAGGTTCCCATGATTCCTGACTACCTGTTTCCACAACAGCAGGGGGACCTGGGCCTGGTCACCCCAGACCAGAAGCCCTTCCAAGGCCTGGAGAGCCGTACTCAGCAACCTTCGCTCACTCCACTCTCTACTATCAAAGCTTTTGCCACTCAGTCGGGCTCCCAGGACCTGAAAGCCCTCAATACTACCTACCAGTCCCAGCTCATCAAACCCAGTCGCATGCGCAAGTACCCCAACCGGCCCAGCAAGACACCCCCCCACGAACGTCCCTACGCTTGCCCGGTGGAGTCCTGTGATCGCCGATTCTCACGCTCTGATGAGCTAACCCGCCACATCCGCATCCACACAGGCCAGAAGCCCTTCCAGTGTCGCATCTGCATGCGCAACTTCAGTCGCAGTGACCACCTTACCACCCACATCCGCACCCACACAGGTGAGAAGCCTTTCGCCTGTGACATCTGTGGGAGAAAGTTTGCCAGGAGCGATGAACGTAAGAGACATACCAAGATCCACTTGCGACAGAAGGACAAGAAAGCAGACAAAAATGTTGTGGCCTCTTCAGCCGCCTCCTCTCTCTCTTCCTACCCATCCCCAGTTGCTACCTCTTACCCATCCCCAGTTACTACCTCTTATCCATCCCCTGTCACCACCTCATACCCATCCCCAGTGCCCACCTCCTTCTCTTCTCCTGGTTCATCGACCTACCCCTCTCCCGTGCACAGTGGCTTCCCCTCACCCTCCGTGGCCACCACATACTCCTCTGTACCACCTGCTTTCCCGGCCCAAGTCAGCAGCTTCTCTTCCTCAGCTGTCACCAACTCTTTCAGCGCCTCAACGGGGCTTTCGGACATGACGGCAACCTTTTCTCCCAGGACAATTGAAATTTGCTAAAGGGAAGGGGGAAATCAAGGGAAAAGGGAGAAAAAGAAACACAAGAGACTTAAAGGACCAGAGCTGGCCATAGGAGGATGTTCCTCCTAGATCAGATTGAGGTTCTCAAGGCCAAGTCCTCCCTCTCTATTCTGAGTGGAAGGTCTAGTGGCCAACAATCCTTTCTGCCCACTTCCCTTTCTTCCCTAATTCCTATTTCTTTTGACTTCAGCTGCCTGAAACAGCCATGTCCAAGTTCTTCACCTCTATCCAAAGAACTTGATTTGCATGGATTTTGGATAAATCATTTCAGTATCATCTCCATCGTATGCCTGACCCCTTGCTCCCTTCAATGCTAGAAAATCGAGTTGGCAAAAGGGGTCTGGGCCCCTCAGAGCCCTACACTGCACCCTTGTACAGTGTGCCATGGATTTCATTTTTCTTGGGGTACTCTTGATGTGAAGATAATTTGCATATTCTATTGTATTATTTGGAGTTAGGTCCTCACATTGGGTGGGGGAAAAAAAAGAAAAGCCAAGCAAACCAGTGGTGATCCTCTATTTTGTGATGCTGTGACAATAAGTTTGAAGCTTCTTTTGAAACAGCAGTCCTAGGTATTAATCAGAGCATGTGTCAGAGTGTTGTTCCGTTAACCTTTCTGTAAATATTGCTTGACTGTACTCTCACATGTGGCAAAATATGGTTTGGTTTTTCTTTTTTTTTTTCTGAAAGTGTTTTTTTTTTCTCTTTGTCCTTATGGTTTAAGAAGTTTCACGTCTTGGTGCCTTTTGTGTGACACGCCTTGCTGATGGCTTGACATGTGCAATTGTGAGGGACGTGCTCACCTCTAGCCTTAAGGGGGGCAGGGAGCAATGATTTGGGGGAGGCTTTGGGAGCAAAATAAGGAAGAGGGCTGAGCTTAGCCTCAGTTCTCCAGAATGTAAGAAAACAATCTAAAAATCTGAACTCTCAAAAGTCTATTTTTTTAACTGAAAATGTAAATTTATAAATATATTCAGGAGTTGGAATGTTGTAGTTACCTACTGAGTAGGCGGCGATTTTTGTATGTTATGAACATGCAGTTCATTATTTTGTCGTTTTATTTTACTTTGTTCTTGTGTTTGCTTAAACAAAGTGACTGTTTGGCTTATAAACACATTGAATGCGCTTTATTGCCCATGGGATATGTGGTGTATATCCTTCAGAAAAATTAAAAGGAAAATAAAGTAGTTGTGATTGGGTGTTTCCTGGGCTAGGGGGAAATTTGCAGGATCCATCCCTATTGAGGGGTTTGAGGTTTTCTGAAGACTCCAGGGTTTTACAGATGAAAGCATACTCTCACTGTGTGTCACTGGTGTGAATTCTTTATGAGGACCAGTTATGGGTCTTGTTGATACAAGGCCTTTTATTCTTTGATCTGGTGGGCTACAGCTTTACCTTGCTTAGTTAGAGCCAATGAAGACCAGAGTTAAGAGTGGGACATGTGTGGCCAGACGCAGTGCTACTGCTATCAAATATTTCCCTCTCCCCTTGGGAATACCTTCCATGTAGAGGGAGATGAAAGGTAGGCACATGAACAAAGCAGGGGCTGATGCAGCCTTTCCCTCCCATCCCCCATTTCCTAAGAAACTTAAGGGCACTGAAGAAGCTGGAAGAGGCAAAGGCTAGTTCTCAAGCCAAGAATTCTTCCAGGAAGGAAATCTCATCCGTTGCCAGCTGGAACTGCCATCCTTGGCAGCTTCCTGGGACAGAGGGCAGAGTGGGCAGCAGACTAGCCTCGTGTCTAAAGTTCTCATCCCAGCCAAGTCTGTCCTCATTGTGTGAGAGGCATGAGGCACTAGGTTCTTTTGGCCCCATTCCCCTGAGGGACTACTCTCACTGCTGGAACGATCCTTGTGGGTGTGTAAGCTTTGATCTATCTGAGAGGCCTTGACTAGGCCATGACAGACATGGAGGGAATAGTTCCTGTTCTAGGAATGCAGATTGTTGGCTGGGAAGACAGATATAAGCCGAAGATTACAATACAACATGGTATTATATAATATGTGCAAGCATAGGGTTATTTGGGAACACAGAAGGGGCACCCAAACCCTGCCTCCCATAGGCTTAGGAAAGGTGGAAAAATTAAGTTTGGAAGCAGAAGCCAACCCAACTGATCTTGTTTGTGTGTAAGGAAAGGAGAATGTTGGCTCGGTGCCTATGGTTCAATCGGCTAAGGCGCCAGCCACGTACACCCAAGGTGGCGGGTTCGAATCCTCAGCTGGGGCCCACCAAACAACAATGATGGCTGCAACCAAAAAATGGCCAGGCGTTGTGGCGGGCGCCTGTGGTCCTGGCTACTTGGGAGGCGGAGGCAGGAGACTCGCTTGAACCCAGGAGTTGGAGGTTGCTGTGAGCTGTGATGCCATGGCACTCTACCCAGGGGGACAGCTTGAGGCTCTGTCTCAAAAAAAAAAAAAAGGAAAGGAGAATGTTGGCTAAGTCTACTCTGAAATGTGGACAGGATGGATTACCAGCCCTACCTGCAATGCTGGTATCTTTGTGAATTGGTCAAACGCTACCACTCATTGGGCAGATAGGTGCAATAGATTGTGTGTTCTGGAATTCCCAAGTCTTGGCTTCCCTCCCAACTCTGACCCCTAAAGTCAGAAGGATAGTAATGAAGGATCCTCTCTGATATGGCTATCAGGCCTACAGTGCAGTCAAAGTCTAATATCCCCTACCCCTTCTTCCTCTGAGCATCTCCCAGGTTCTGAACCTCCACCACCTGGAGCCAGTGGGATTCCAATAACTCCTTGGCATCGACCCAGTTCTTTCTTCTACATTCTAGCCCTCCTCCACCAATACTATTGACCTATGCCCTTTCCCATGACACCAACCTCTTCAGCCTAGAGCAGGTGGAAGTAGGCATCTTTGCTAGCAAAGGGCACATTGCTGTGAGCAACCTGGCAAAATTGCCAGGTCCTGAAGGGATGATATTTGTGTTGGCACACCTCTTCCCACCCTCTCCTGGACTTCCCCATCTCACTCTGTGTCCAGGAATGCAAGTCTATGCCTGTTACATGTTCTTACGACTTTCTCATCCCAGACTGCCAGGAAATCATGGCAAGAATGAAATATTAGAGATGGAGCAAAGAGAGACTCTGTTCCTTTGAAGCAGAGCGTCTCATATATTACAATACGTCAGAATCCCAGGCCCCATTCACAGAGCATCTGATTGTTTTTTTTTTGTTTGTTTGTTTTTTGAGACGGAGCCTCAAGCTATCCCCCTGGGTAGAGTGCCATGGCATCACAGCTCATAGCAACCTCCAACTCCTGGGCTCAAGCGAGTCTCCTGCCTCCGCCTCCCAAGTAGCTGGG
>CAUYQV010133708.1:0-30765 GCA_963574575.1 Galagoides demidoff | reverse complement strand
TATTTTTAGTTCTCTAAGTGTTCTCCAGATGTCTTTCCAAAAGGAACATATTAGTTTACATTCCCACCAGCAGTGTATGAGTGTTCCCTTTTCTCCACATCCACACCAGCATCTCTGGTTTTGGGATTTTGTGATATGGGTTAATGTCACTGGAGTTAGATGGTATCTCAAAGTAGTTTTGATTTGCATTTCTCTGATGATTAAGGATGATGAGCATTTTTTCATATATCTGTAGGTCGTGCACCGATCTTCTTTAGAGAAATTTCTCTTCAAGTCCCTTGCCCACCCTGAGATGGGATCACTTGTTTTCTTCTTGCTAATACATTTAAGTTCTCTATGGATTCTGGTTATTAAACCTTTGTCAGAGGCATAACCTGCAAAAATCTTCTCCCATTCTGATGGCTGTCTGCTTGCCTTACTTACTGTGTTCTTGGCTGTGCAGAAGCTCTTTAGTTTGATCAGGTCCCAAAAGTGTATTTTTGATGTTGCTTCAATTGCCTGGGGTGTCCTCCTCATGAAATGTTCGCCCAGGCCAATTTCTTCAAGTGACAGCTTTCATAAGGTAACTTATCAGGACAAATAAAATTTAGCCAGGTGAACAGGTCCCATTTTGTCAGAAATGTAATTTGGACTCAACTGTCCTTTTAAAACCTGTTGAGTTTATATTACTCTCTTACTGTCTTATGACCAAAGTTTCAAAACAGAAGCTAGAAATTTCAAAACAGAAAATCTGCTTCTGTCAATGTATTTGTGTTGCTTGTACTTTTTTTCTTTTTTCTTTTTTTTTTTAGTTAGTGTCTTACTCTGTTGCCCAGGTAGAGTTCAGTGATGTCATCATAGCTCACTGCAACCTCAAACTCCTGGGCTCAAGCAATTGTTCTGCCTCAGTCTCCTGAGTAGCTGGGATTATAGGAGTACCTCACTGTTCCAGCTAATTTTTCTATTTTTGTAGAGATAGGGGTCTCACTCTTGCTTAGGCTCAGGTTGGACTTGAACTCCTGATCTCAAGCAATCCTTCTGCCTTAGCCTGCCAGAGACCTAAGATCACAGGTGTGTACCTTTTTATGGTGTATGTATGTCGTATTTTTCAGCCAAACTATATCAAAGAATTCGAATTAATTAATTGACTGAAATGGAAAAACTCAGTACTTAAATATTCTATCAAGAGTATACTGATTAAAATGTTTTTATGTTCATGTGACTTGGGTAAATCTTTGATAAAAAACTGATTTTAAAAGTGTTGGTAAAATGAAAACAGAAATGTCTTCAGAATTGCCTACATAAATTTTTGTCTAAGTTTACTGGTCAGACTATTTTATATTTGTCTCTGTTAGATGTCTAAGGTGTGAGTGTTTGACAATTAGGTCATAAAACAATAAAGACAGTCTAAAAACAGAATTATCTTTGTTTATATAATTATTGGATAAGTAAGTCCAATTTAATATTGTTGTTTTAGTGAAAATAGCTGTATTTTCTGAGCTTTCAGTAATATACCCACATATTTAACTTTAAGGTTATTACTTAGGTGATCAATGCCTGATAGTCACAGGCTGTACAAATGGTTACAAAGGAAATAGCTTGAAATAATGACTAACCTTGCCCAATATCTCAGTATTTTTAAATACTACGGGTAAATTTGGTACAAATAAATAAATTAGGAGAAGTTTAACATAAATATGTATAAACAAACTCTTCATAATTTGAGAAATAATTTTGATAATTTAAAATCCTAAGTTATGTTAAATTAAGTACTAGCTATTTATTAAATGTTTGGGTCATTTCCAAATAAAATATTAAAACATTAAAAATATTTTGCCGCACATAAATATAAGTTTGTTCTTGGCTTCCTAAGCTTATAGGAAGACTATATTTGCACACATTTAATAAATTATGTTATAGGAAAACAGGCCCCTAAATTTACAAAATGTTTTTCATCTATAAAATACTGAAATGTGACAAGTCAAAATTTCTTGATTTCTATGTTTTAGTTAGAAATTAAGGCTTGTAAAAGTTAGTTTTAATTTATACATATGTTATATAAATGTATATAATATATATGTGTATATATCTAGATATCTAATATAGAATACATATTTTATAATTATGTATATAAACTATACCAAATAAATAAATGTGGTTTTGATGGGAAAAATTCTAAGAAAGGCATAAATATATTCTTTGTTGAGGAAAAAAACTGTCTCTGAGGTTATTTAAAGATTGTTTCAAAATATAGATTTAGAAAGAAAATAGAAAAAAGAGAGAAAGGAACCAGTTAAGTAGGAGAGAGAGGTGAAGAAAGTTACAAGTATAAAGAGATACATTTCTGATAGGAGAACATAATTTTTCAAAACAATAAAGGATAAAAGAAAGCAAATTTCTATTGTAAAGCAAAAAGACTACTGGTTATTGAAGAAAGAAGGAACACAGGACAAAACTGAAGCCTTAGCGTGTCATCAGCAGCCTTTCCAGGTTGTGAGAGGGTTCTGAAGGATGAATTTATGAAAGGCATTTTGTATATAATCAAGTTGGCTATAATTAAAAGAGAATTATTTATATGTCTTTCTAATATTGACCTTTGATAGAATTGGCTTTTCTATTGACTTTTCTTGATGTGAACGAATTGTTCTATACAAGGAGGCTTTTCACAACCCTTTTCCTTTTTCTAAGAGCCATGTATTCTCCACCTGCTCAAAGCATTGATTTTCTCATTTACTTCTTCTATGATATTCGTAGTGTATTTTCATAACCTTGAACACATACTCTTCTCATGTCTGATGAAATTCAGGTACTTTTTCATCAGCTTTGACTTCCAGATTATCTCCCTGGGCTTCCCATAAGAAGCAGCAGCAACACTGTGAGTGCTTTATCTTTACCTTGTGATAACTAGCCTAGGAAAAAAGATTTTATAATAATATCCTGTGCTGCATGCTGTCTTTCATAGGTTTTCTGATTACTTAGGAAAAGCGAGTTTTAAAAGCTTAGGACTTTTTTTTAAATCCATGTAATTATCTGTGTGGCTTTTGAAGTCTGTTGTTACCACTCCGGTTAAATCAGTGACTATTACCTAACAGTGACCTGTGAGCCTGTTTTGATCAAGCATTTTCAGCCTTTGACATCTTTGACAGGCTTCCCCAGGATCAACTTCTACATTAAGTTTTTTGAAATCAAATTAGCTTTGAGATTTTCCAGCTGGGCCCCTGAAGAGGTACAGTGAATGTATCTCTCATCACGTAGCGATATTAAATAATTAGATTCATTTGATAAATTGTATCTGAAGCATTATCAAAGATAAGTGACATTAGATCTTTCAGTTACATTCCTAGATATATTACTGATATGACTCTTCCAAAATTGTCTAAAACTCTAAGAAATATGTTATCAGTCATAATTCTGAATTATTATGTTGTGTGCCACAAAATAATCACGTTTTTGTGTTAATTTCTGATTTGGTAAATTTTCATCAGATCTTTAACCACAGGTATTCTAAGATTTTGTCATCCACTGTTAGTGTTTTGAATTCGTCTCTAAAGACATCCGCCATCAGACTTATGACTTTGAGTCAATGGATTAAATAAACATTTTCTGAACTCTGAAGAAGAAACTGATGAATTCATGATCCCGCTAAGGTCAAGCAAAACAAGAATTAATTAAATGAAACTAAATGAAATGGCAAAAAGGAATTATGGCTCTTTATGGCCTCTTTATTTGAAATATTGCTGATTCTTTACTTAAATGTTTTCTTTTCCAGACCTAAGGAAACGTTATGTTTTAAGCTGTCTATAGATGATGACAATTTGGTAAAGTATCCATTTGTGAACAAGAATGGAACCATTTACTTTGTCTCCTTACTTGATCCCAGCAGCCTTGAACCTTTTTGGCACCACAGATCAGTTTTGTGGAAGACAATTTTTCCATGGATGGGAAAGAGAGGAAATCATTAGAATCTCATAAGGAGCATGAAATCTAGATTCCTCACATGTGCAGTTTACTGTAGGGTCTGTGCTCCTATGAGAATCTAGTGCCACCACTGATGGACAGGAGGCAGAGCTCAGACAGTGATGGGGAGCGGCTGTAAATACAAATGCATACAGCTTTGTTCATTCACCTGCTGCTCACATTCTGCTGGGCAGTCCAGTTCCCAACAGGGCACAGACCGGTACTAGTCCACAGCTCAGAGTTTGGGGACCCCAGTTTTAAACCATTCATAAATATTCTTATTTTTTATGACAATATAATTGCTTACATAAGTTCAATAAGAAAGTGCTCTCTTTATAACAGGATACAATTGGAAACATTGGTTACAATACAAGGTTTTACTGGAATTGTTTATAGGTACTATGGACAAAGTCTGAAGTCTGCCTAATATTGGCTTTCTAGATTCAAGAGGTTTTCAAATGAGATTACTGTGTGGTCAAATCATTATTTTTGCAGGCTACATTTAATAAACCTAACTTCATTTTGCAAATCAGTCTGTCTTATTCTGATTTTCTTTAATAAAAATCCGGATGACAATAGAAAGGAAAAGTTATATTTCTAATGAAAAAGTACTATATTTGTTATTTGACTGTAACCCTGTACATCATTTTCTTGGTGTTCGAAGTTCTTATTGTTTACCTATTGACTGGATCAGATTCTGAATTCTCCTAATTTCCTTTAGTGTTTGGCTACCACTCCCCAAACGAGGACAAAAATGTCCCTGTTCCTAAAGCCCTAGAAGCTGAAGCTAAACAACTTGATATAAATTTTAAGAAACAAGTCTCATGCCTGATGCATGGGCCACACAGAAAGTTTACTGAACTGCCTAATGTCAATAACCAGAGACATTCAAACTGCAAATTGGGGCAGGAGGTTGAGAGTCTCACACCACAGGCCATTTTTCCAAGACAATGGAACAAGAATCCCCATCATAATGAGACTCTTATGCCTCTTAATTTTTCCTTTCTAAGGCTTACTTTTCTCTTTGACAGAGCTATGGATGTAACTGAAATTTCACAATCCACAGCTGCTGCTGGTAACGTGATAGAACCAGACTGAAGAGCCCCTTCATGATCTATTGGTTAAAGAAGGAGATGTACAATTTTTATTCTATGTGCTCTGCCCGGATAAATGCCTCTGAGGAAGTTGAGACCCACATACATGAGATTAAAAAAACAGGTCACATATCTACAACAGGTCTCACCTACTTTCCCGTAGTCATCTGATTTATTAAATCGGTTGCCTTTAAGCCTAGCTTCAGACCTCAGAACCATTATACAAACTGGGGTGATCATATTACTATTAATTTTATTTTATGTTTTCCTTTTCAAACTTAGTACCCATTACTTGTCAAATTTCTGCCGAAGTATAACTCCCAACAGAACAATATTCATCCAGCACCCTGAGATTATAGCCAAAAACTATGGAACAGACAAAATTGAACTTACCAATGGGCTTCAGGTAGTCTTAGCCTGAGAGTCACTCCCTCCAAACCTTCCTTGTGACTCAAATGTGGCTAAAATGATTTTGACAACTGATTCCTAGTCACCAGTTACTTCTTCTAATGTGGGACCAGACCAACAGCCCAAGTCAGGTCCATCCTGGGATCAAAGGACAATCAAAACCTAACTAGAGGATGGTGCTTCAAGAAAAGATCTCACTCAAAAGAGGACAATGTTAAAGTTGTCAGAATCAAAAGGGAGTCATTTATTTAAAGAAAAAAAAAAAGAAAAAGAAAAGAAAAAGAAACCTGAAAAATGGTGCTGAGGAAGGCCATGAAAGAACTATCCTAATATATGAATGTCTAATGATAAAACACCATAGAAGACTGCAAAATCTACAACCTAGCACAGAGGCCATTATTACAACCTTACCCCCCAAAATACACTTTTGTGAGGACATCTGCCCAACAATTGCCTGACAACATTGGACTGATGTTACTCTTGATATTGATCCTTGTAGTCAAGGATAATTATCTCAAAACAATTACGTAATCCTCCTGATTTTTCCTTTAAAAACCTTTGCCTTCCCTGAATGAGCACATAGTTTACTATGGCACACAGGTTTCCATTCCAGTACCCATTACTCGATAAATATCATATTTCTTTAGAGAATTTCTGTTTGTTATTTAGGAAGACAAAATTAAAAAGATTATACACCATGACCAAACAGGACTGATTCCTTAAATGCAAGAATGGTTTAACATGAAAATTAATCAATACTGTATATACTGTATTAACAAAATGAAGGGAAAAAACCCACATGATCATCTCAATTGATGCAGAAAAACCACATGACAAAATTTAACCCCTTTTCAGGATAAAAACATTAAATAAAGTACAAATAGAAAGAAACATAATAAGGGACATATATGAAAAGCCCACAGTTAATATCATGCTTAGTGGGCTTGGTGCCTGTAGCTTTGTGAGTAAAGGCTCCAGCCACATACACCAAGGCTGGTAGGTTTGAGCCCAGACAACTGCAACCAAAATATAGCCAGATGTTATGGCAGGCACCTGTACTCCCAGCTACTTGGGAGGATGAGGCAGGAAGATCACTTAAGCCCACTAACAATAAGCAATCCTAAAGAGAAATAAGAAAAAAATTCCATTTACAAAGAAAAAAGGATAACATATTTAAGACTAAACTTTTATACCAAAAATGTAAAAAACACACTGAGAATTACAAAATGTTGCTGATGACACAAATAAATGGAAGGACATCTTGTGTTCATGGATTGCAAAATTTACTAGTATTAAGATGGCAGTACTACTTTAAGCAATCTATAGATTACTGTAATTCTTATGAAAATCCCCCAACAGTTTTTGCAGAAATAGAAAAAACCATTCTAAAATTCGTATGGACTCTCAAGGGACCCTAAGTAGCCAAAAGTCTTGAAAAAGAAAGTTCTCATATTTCTTGATTTCAGAGCAACACAAATCTAAACCGTATTGTGTTTGCATAAGACAGATTTACAGACCAACAGAATAGAATAATGAGCCCACAAATTAACACTCATATTTATGATCAACTGCTTTTCAAAGAAGGTGCTAAGACTATTCAGTGGGGGGAAGCATAGTCTTTCAACAAATGCTGTTGAGAAAACTGAGCATCCACACACAAAAGAATGGAGTGGGAGCCTTACCTAACACTATAAACAAAAATGGATAAAAACCCTAAATGTAAGAGTTAAAACTATAAAACATTTAGAACAAAACATAGGGCGATGCTTCCTGACGTTGGGTTTAGTAGTGATTCCTAGGAAATGCGTAGGCAACAGAAGTAAAATAAATAGGACTACATCAAAATTTAAAATTTCTGTGTATCAAAGGACACAATGGAGTAAAAAGGCAACCTATGGAATGAGAGAATGTATTTGCAAATCATATATCTGATAAGGGGATAATTTTTAGAATACATAAAGAACTACAACTCAACAATGAAAAAAATAGATAACCAAATTTTTTAAAAAGGGGGGCATAAGACTTGAATAGGTAGTCCTCCAAAGACATATATATATATATATATATATGTGTGTGTGTGTGTGTGTGTGCATGTGTTTGTGTTCATGTGTTTGTGTGTGTGTATATATATATCGATAAATGGCCAATGAGCACATGAAGAGGTGCTCAATATCATTATTAGGGAAATGCAAATCAAAACCACAATGACATGCCACCCCCCACCCATAGGTATTAGAATGACTACTATAATGAAAACAATCAAAAAATAACAAGTGTTGGCAAGGAGGCAGAAACACATAATTCTTGTGCACATTTGGTAGGAATGTAATATGGTGGAGCCACTATGGAAAACAGTATGGGAGCTCCTAAAAATAACTAAAAATTGAATTACCACAAGATCCAGCAATTTCACTTCTGGGTATACCAACCCTCCCACCCCACCCCACCCCAAATAAAAGCAGCAATTTGAAGAGGTATCTGTACACTCAGGTTCACAGCAGCACTATTCACAATAGGTAAAAGCTAGGACAACCCAATTTCCATCAACAGGTGAATAAATAAATGCAGTGTATACATACAATGGAATATTATTCAGCCTTTTAAAAAAACCAAATTCTGACACAATCTACAATATAGATGAATCTTCAGGTGAAATAAGCCAGTCACAAAAAGACAAATACCAGATAATTCCACTTACACATAGTATGAAGCACCTAGGTCAAATTCATAGAGTTAGAAAGTGGGATGGCAGTTGTCAGGGACTAGCGGAAGGGAAGAATGGGGAGTTTGAGCTTTGCAAGATGAAAAATGTTCTAGAGATTGGTTGCACATGTAAATGTACTTAACATGATTGAACTGTAGCCTTAAGAATGGTCAAGATGGTAACTTTTTGTGGGAAAGAAATTCTCCTCTGACAGGAGTGCAGCCATTTTAGAAAAATCATATGTCATTTGGTCAGCAACCTCCCTCCCCAGACTCCTGGAGTGCTTCAAGGACAGAGTTTCATCCTGACCCTCACTAGATAAGAGCCCCAGGCAGTAAGCTAGGCTCACTTCCCCATTCCAGCTGTACTAAGCTAATAAAAGCCTTTTGCAACTGTGTGGGACAAGAGCTGACATCTGGTCAGTCTCCTCTGCTATTCCTCTCTATTAAAGTCTTTCCTTGTCTCTGGGGGATAAGGAAAAGGTAAGGGTGACAAATGACAGCTCAGGGAGGCTGTTCTGTCCTGGACAGTAGGCAAGGGCCTGTCCTGCAGGGGAACAGTCTCTCAAAGCATTTCTCCATGGGGTTAATTTGTGTTAGGTGGGAAGGGATACCTTCCTCCAACAGTTTGAGAAAACTCCAGGTCTTTGCTGCAGGACTTCTCAAATCTTTTAAAATATTACCATTCATATGGTTGAAAGAAGATGTGTTTTCTGGCTCAGCGCCCGTAGCTTAGCAGCTAGGGCACTGGCCACATACATTGGAGCTGGCAGGTTTGATTCCAGCCTGGGCCTCCCAAACAACAATGACAACTACAACAATAACAGAAAATAGCCAGGTATTGTGGCAGGTGCCTGTAGTCCTAGTTACTGAGGAGGCTAAGGCAAGAGAATTGCTTAAGCCCAAGAGTTTCAGGTTGCTGTGAGCTGTGATGCCACGACACTCTACTGAGGATGATAGCTGAAGACTCTGTCTCAAAAACAAAACATACCAAAACAAAACAATAAATAAATAAAGAGGATGTGTTTTCCCTAACTTATTAGACCAATGGAACCATTCTTAAACCATTTCTAGCATCCCATAGAATACCCTCTACAAAATTCTGGGGTGAAAAGGCTATTAAATGAGGTAGTGGCAAAGGCAGACTTGCACTTTAGTGTCTCGCACCAGCAGTGGCAAGGGGAATGTGTTGGGGGGCAAGACCTGGCATAAGCAGATCTCAGAGCTTACTTTCCTGCCATGCACTTCTGCTTCCCCATCTGAACTGATGCCCTGTGCCCAGAGACAGTGAAGCAGGTGCCTTCAGATGCCTCACTTGTACTTCCTGAACTCAGTGGCATGCACTAACCGTATGCTGATGTGACACAGTGAATTCTTGGTCTGGAGTATAATCACCACCTGCTGCTGCCCAGTGTCCCAGCCTACCTCCCTCCTTCCTGAGCACTAACTGGAGGGCAATCAGGGTACAGGAAGTGGGGTGACTGAACAGGATTGTCCACTGGGGAGGAGGTGGCTGGAACCATGATTGCACAAGCCCACATCACCTTGGGCCTGTCAATATTAACTCAAGCTCTAACCCAAAGCCACTGTCCTGATAAATTTTGTTTTGCTCATCTTGTTGACTAGATCTTCAAGGCTTCTCGCTTGGCCTTTGAAGGTAAACTCATAGAGTCCCCCATAAATATGCAGCTTTATCTCTGTAGCTGCATGCTGAGGAAGTTCCTCCCACAGAACAGAGTAGAAACTGATGGGAGATTGCACAGGAGGAGAAACCCAGCAGAAGAAACCTGAATTGTCAACCCAAGGGCTTCAGGATAACCTTTGTATGAGTAATTTCAACAGCTGTGCCATCAAAGCTGCTTCTAGGAATAATGTATTTCTTTCTGATGCATGGTCTCTGTATTTGACCTCTGAACATTGTTTTTTGATTGCTAGTCATTGTTTACATAAATTGGGCTATAAAGAATTACATGTGGGCAGCACCTGTGGCTCAAAGGAGTAGGACACTGGCCCCATATGCCAGAGGTGGCGAGTTCAAACCCAGCCCTGGCCAAAAACTGCAAACACACACACACACACACACACACACAAAGAAATACATGTGTTCAACCATCTTGTGTTGAGTGAACCATTTATTCATCCAACCATCCTGTGTTGAATGAATCATTCATTCATCTTTGCTCTGTGCCACCACATGGCAGTCCTGGGCTACACTTCATGCTATGTGTAAGGTCCAAGTAAGACGAACAAACAATTCTGAATTACAAGCTTCTTTGTAAAAAAAGGAAAGGACTTTGTGGATACTTTATCGTTCTCTTTGGAGGATCATCTTCAGGGTCAGCGTGAGCAAAGGTACAGACTGTGTCCTGCACATGGCTGCCTGGCAGAAGGGGCGCAAGACCTGAAATCCAACCTACATTCTACTTGCCAGGTGGTGTTCTTGTTATATGGTGACAGTCGCCTGATTAAAAGGACTTTTTTTTTTACTTTATACAAAGATACCATCACTCCAGAGAACATGTCATCAAACAAACATAGTGAATTGTTAATGGTGGGATGTGGGTAGTAGGTTTAGGTCACTTTAAAAATCTTTCCCCTTTGCTATATGTTTGAAATTGTCATAAGAAAATATTGGCGTGGCACCTCATTCCTTGTCAAGTTATACATGGGCAGAGAAATGCTGATGGATTGAATTATGCCTCCCCCCCAATTCATACATTAAAGTCCTAACCCCCAATACCTCAGAATCTAAGTATTAGTTTGGAAACAGGGCCTTCACAGAAGTAATTAAGTTAAAATGAGATGATTTGGGTAGTTCCTAATCCAATAAAACTGGTGTCCTTGAAAAGGAAAAATTGAACACAAAGACACACACATAAAAGCAACCTGATGTGTGAAGATACAGAGAACATCCTATGAATATGCAGATGGCCATCCGTAGGCCAGGTGGGGCCTGGATCCCTCCCTCAAAGTTCTCAGAAGGAACCAACACTGCCAACAAGTTTATTTCAGACCCTTTAGAACTGGGAGACAATAAATTTCAGTTGTTTAAGCCACCCCATCTGTGGTACTCAGTTATGCCAGCCCTAGAATACTTTCTAATATAGATGCCTTTTAAATAATCTGTACAAAGGGAATTGTCCTGAGGTCCAGCAGTGAGCTGATCACCTTCTTGAACCCTCAAGATGAAGACAGATGTAAGGAGGATAGTATTGTGGTAAAGAGATTTCCAAATGCAGAGTTTAGAGAGCTGGAAACTTTGCACAAATGTTTGCCTTGGGAAGAAGTGGCTGTAAATGAACAGAGGTTATTACCCACTGGGGTCTAAAGGTCAATTAATATCCAATGATAGGGCTATAATCGCAGAGTTTTTGCCACAATTAACTATTGACACACAAGTTCCACAAATAAAGAAACTAAATAAGATTGTTTGAAAACCCCAGAGCAACCCAAGCAATCTTATACGACAAAGAGTCTGCAGCTTGGGTTCCACTTCTGGCACTAACCACACACAAGCTACATCATCTTGGGCAAGTCACTTGAACTCTGCTTTCTCATGAATAATTGTGGCTTCTTTCTAGTATGTTGGGAGGATTAAACAAGATGTTCCATGTAAAGACACAAGCACATAGTAAGTGCTCAAGAACGGGGGGCAAAAATCCAGACACGGATTGAGAGGACTAATAAACAGACTCAAAGGCTTGTTTGTTCAAGAAACAGGTGGCTGCAAGTGAAGGTTATCAGAGCTGTGGAGGTTAGAATCAATACTCAGCTAGTATCAGATGTTTGTCCCCTCCAGACCCCATGAGAATTGGCTGTGCTCTCTCACCAGTCCTGAGGGAAGGCATGGTGGAGCAGAAAGAGCCAGAAGAGCCTTCTTGCTCATGAACCAGAAGGATTCTAATTCTCACTTTCCCCCAGCTGTGTAACCCTTTGTAAATCTCTATCACTTCTCCCAACCCCTGCTTCCTCATCTGTAAAAAGAGAGCATCAGACTAGACTAATAGTGGCAAGCACATGGTCTGCACGCCAGCCCTTTTACTCTCATTTCCACAACAGACAGCACTAATCAATCATAGCCCTGACTACCATCTTCTTTTAGACACAGCTTCAGAATCCTCAAGATGATATCTAGGAACCAATATAATAGACCCAATATTACAGCTTAGGTGGAAACCATTTACTGTTCTGTCCTAAAAGATCTCTAAAATGTCTTCCAATTCCAAAGTTTTCTCAGTCTGATCCCTTTCTTGGCCAGAAATGACCTCATTTTGCACCTTCCAATACTTTCATGTGGTATTGAGAGTCTTTCATTGTCTGGCCCCTACATCATGAATGGTTTCCATATCTTCTTCTCCCAGAACAGATATCCAACATCCTCAGTAGGACAGGGTCTTAGATTTTGGTAATTCCATTATTTTAAGTAACCTACCTCCCAGTAACCTCTCACTTTCTTCCCTCTTTACTTTTCAAAACTCCTAGACATGCCAGAGCAGGGTTGATTTATACCAAAATATTTATTTCACCCCTTCCTTCGCCCAAGCCCAAGACAGTCATAGTTAACAGATTAAGGCACAATCCCACATGAGATGGAATCTCAAATGCCTTCTCAACCCGGTCTCACAGGCAACTCCTGATAATTTCCTGAAATTGACATATCAAATAAAAACTATTGGCTGGTCTCCTTGAATATATTACTATCATTACTGTACTACTCCTACGTTGATCTGTCAGTTTGGGGGCCAGGGTCTTGAGATTTTCCATAGAAAAATAACATACTGTGTCCGCCCAAAAAGCGCAAAAGGGAACAAAAACAGATGAACTGGAGAAATACAGTATTGCCACAATAGGCTCTGAGTCCCTTGGGGAACTGTCCAGAGGTTGTTTATCCAGTATTTCCTCTTCCCTCTTTCTGGACCATGAAATCCTGCCCACCTTTCAGAACCTAGCTCAAGGCCACATTCTTGTGGGAGCCTCTACTGAATACGTGAACCTCTACTCTGCCTGGTGAAGGAAGTTTAACCTTAGTCAATTTAAGTTGAATTTTGTTAGTTCAACATCAACTTTGTCAGCTCAGGGCTGTTTCAGTCAAATCGAAGTTTCCTCAGTCCAGAGTATTTTTTACACCCTCATCTCCCACCCCAGACACAGTGAGATTTCAGTATGGAGACAATTGGCACCCAGGGCATCAAGTGACACACGCCTCCTGAAGGCAGTTGAAAGATTTAGTCTCCCTGAAACCAACCCCCCCATACCTGCCCATGGTTAGATAGGTAACTTCAGAAGTGCCTCAGAAATGGATAGAGGGATGCATAGGAGGGAGAAAAGAAAGCAGAGGGGAATATGGGAAAGTACGTCCCACACAGAAGGTGGCCTGCATCCTCCCCTTCTCAGGCTCTCTCAGGTAGTAGAGCACGACCACTTCCACAGCGAGGACAGCTCAACAGTTTCTGTCCTTCCAGTTTCCTCATGCATCAGTGAACACTGCACACTGTAGGATCCACAAGACACAGGTGTGGGCTGAAACATTTGCCTGAGGAGGGTACAAGCTGAACTTCTCACATGGTTCTGTGTCCTTAACCATCAGAATCAGATGATGTCTGCAATTCTCTCAACTCTTTAGCCCAGGACAGACACGTACAGGGACCAGACTTCAGGTGCAAAGGATACATCAGACTCCTAGTACATGGCCTGTAAGTAAAACTTACCTCCCTTCTCCATGCATGCCTAATCCCCATGGCTCCTAGTTTGCACCCAAGGAAATAGCTCCCTACATGGCTATCAGCAATAAGGGGAGAGCAAAACTCAGAGGTTCTCTCGGGCTTGCAGAGCAACAGTACAGGATCTTCAGGGCTCACAGGCAGGTAATCTTGCAGTTTGGTTTTTTTTTTTTTTGGCCAGGGCTGGGTTTGAAACCACCACCTCCAGTATATGGGGCCAGCCACAGCCGCCACCCAGGTGAATCTTATTGTACAATGTCACCTTATTCTGAAATAGGGATCTAGTGATGGATAAAATAAAACATTCATCTTGGGGGCAGCAAACCTGGGCTGCTGCCACTTTCCTTCCCTTGGACTCTGTGTTTTGCAAGAGTTGGTTGTGAGGATTAAATGCAGTATTACCCAGAGCCCCCCAGTGCTACAAAGAACAAGATTCTAATGAAAAGTCTACATGGAAAGGTGTGGAAAAAAGAGAACATGAGTGTGAGGGCCCCAGAGGTTAGCAAAAGCAGGGAGATGTTACCTACCCAGAGCTGAGTGGAAAGAGTGAGGGCTGAAGCCATGGGGATGGAGCTATCTGCCGGCATCTGTAGTGGTCATGCTCAGGGGGACACAGCTCCTATTAGAGATGTTGAGCAGAATTAAGGGAGAGAGAGTGGGAATTAACACTGTGACTTTTCTCTTCTCCTTCTGAGGACTCCCACCACCAAACCCAAGAGGAGGGCAGCAGGGAGGAAAGCCCAGTGGTGCAGTCCAAGGGGGTCAGACACTCAGTGCACAAAACAGGGCACAAAAGGTCAGACAAAGGATGTGGATGGGAGGCTGGCAAACAGAGAACAGCTGGAGAACAGGCATAGGTGACAATAATAGTAATAGGCAACGTTTGCTGAGCATTTACCCTCTGCCGTGACACGTACACTTTTTCATTTGATTTTGGCTCAGAAAGAGCTTAGCCCTGAGCACAGAGGCACTCACTGTAATATAACTCCTATTATTGATTAAATGGAGTTTCCCACAGAACCAGGAGGTAAATTCAGATTCCGAACACTTTTAAGAAATGGGGAAATCAGTGACCCCCACCCCATGTTTTCCTTAATGACCTGTTTTTAATAAAGGTATGCCTTTTTACCAAATCATGAAATACTATATACAGGGGCGCCAAAGATGGGAAGGAAGACTGATGGTTCTCACAGAGGACTACGTAGGGATGGCCTGGCCTTCACTCTGCGAGGCCTGGCAGATGGCAGGGAGGCCTGAGGCCTGGGTGAAGCCTGGAATGCCCTAGGATACTCAGCAGTCCTCTCACACACATCCCACCTCTCACAATGCACCTACCTAACCCTTCCGCAGCCCTCTTTCTCTAGACCAGTTTCTTCCACCCAAATGATAGCAAACCCCACAGTTCCTCTGCTCACAAGAGAGGGAAGTCTGCCACAGTCCCAAACACAAATCCTGAAGGCAGGGGCCACCATCTTGGATCAGCAGCCAGCTCTGAACCAACCAGAATGGCCGAGGTGAGGGGTGGGGAGGTACCTGCGCAGTGGGAGGCCACCCCTTGCACTGCTGCACATGTACCAGGAGCAGCAGGTACCGACAGGCAGGTCCCACAGGTCTTTATTGCCAGGAGAAAGACGGCACCCCTATGTGCGTAAAAAAAAACTTCAAGACTCAACAGAGAGGTTTTTAGAATGACCAAGAGAGTCTACTAAGGTAGCCAGTCAATCACTAGGTAACTTGCCAAAATTAGGTTCTGGCAATTAGAATGAGAAAAAAATAATCTCATTATCGATGGCAACCAAAACTTACCTACAAATACACTAATACCATATGGAATATAAGTGTAACAGGCAAAGGGCAAGACGTACATGGGGAAAAAAAAAGCTACTTTAAAAGGTCTGAATTATGGGAGAGCTATACAGAATCCCTGGTTTTAAAGATTCACTTTTAGACATTTGTCCTCAAATTAATCATTCTAATTATATTTAGAACATATTATAACTAGAACAGGGTATTATTATAGCTAACATCTAAGGAAGTCCACAGGGTACAGTGAAGTTTTTTCTTCCTGGCATTTGTGGTTTGACTGAACACCTGTTGTGTTTCGCCCACCCTCTTCCCACATCAAGGCTCACACAGTTCTGCATGGCAGGTATTTTTATTTCCATTTCACCCAGGGACTACTCCTTGGGAGGGAAATTGTGTGAGATCACACAGCTGAGCGTGCCAGAGTCAGGCTTTGAATACAGGTGACTCCCAAGCCCATGCCTTCCCATGTGACTGACTGTTCCCCTTGAATTCCAGGGGATTGAGCCCAGTAACACTGACCCTCATGGGCACTCAATGTGCGGAGGCACAGAAAGTATTCTAGGAGAACATACCAAACTGGGTGATGGCATTCTATGTCTCTTTGTCTAGGATGGCGTGCCCCATTCTGCCCCTCTTGCTGCTAGTGGCTGGGCTGGGCCATCATGCCTGTGGCCAAGGGGCTTCTGAGACAACAATCAGAGGGACCCTGTCGGCCTCCTCAACTTCCCTGAATAATTCCCACTTAGCCTTCAGCCTGTATAGGCAGCTGGTGGCCCCAGACCCAGAGACCAACGTGCTCTTCTCCCCACTGAGCTTCTCCCTTCCCCTTACTCTGATGGCCCTTTATGCCACGCCCGAAGCAAGCGCTAAGATTCTGCAGGGCCTGGGGATTCCCCTTGCCAATGTCTCACCGAGGCAGGCCCATGTGTACTATAGCCAGCAACTTCGTTCTTTACTGCCGTCCGGTGATGGATGCCAGATAGACATGGACAGCGTGCTATTTGTGGATAAAACATGGAAAGTGTTACAGAAGTTCATTGAAACTGCCCAGACTCTGTACCGCACAGACGTCTTCTACACCTCCTTTAAGAATGAAGACTTCGCCAAGTATGAGATGGACTTCTTCATGAAGAAAAAAAGTAATGGCAAAGTTGGAAATATTGTCCCGGCATTCGGTCAAGACCCTGCCATAATTCTGGCCAATTATATTTTGTTTAAAGGTAAGTAAGTATTCTTCAAATGATTCGTTATAACTCTTTGCAGCTTATTGCAAAATTAATCCATCTTTGGTCCAAGAGGAATATTTCCTCAGCCTCTACCCTAGATTACATTCTGCCCTGGCTCTCCAAGATTTTGTTCTGTGGAGGGTTACTCTCCTCCCGATATCCGTGGCCTCTGTCTTTAGCCGCCTTTATCGGAACATTCAAACTCCAGTTCCCTTTCTAGCTCTATGCCTCAGCTCTTTCCTCTGTCACAGCTGAAGTTTTAGGAAGGGACGCCCCCACACAGGACCAACTACACAAATTGTGAGGCCCTTGTTCAAGGTCTCATTTCAGGATGCGACAGCAGAGGGCTCAGTGACTGTAGCACAGTGGTAACAACGCCAGCCGCATACCCCGGGCCAGCTGAACAACAATGATGACGACTGCCATAAAAAATAGCCAGGTGTTGTGGCAGGTGTCTGTAGTGCCAGCTACTTGGGAGGCTGAGGCAAGAGTTGGAGGTTGCTGTGAGCTGTGACACCATGGCACTCTACTGAGGGCACCATAGTGAGACTGTCTCGGGAAAAAAAAAAAAAGAGGCAACAGCAGAATATTAAAATACCTGCGGGGCCCTATATGACTATTCAGACTATGCCTGCCCACAATTGCCTGCCTTTCCACTGAACATAAGTCTTGCTTCTGGACCTGTTACTCCCTTATCTCCAATTGCTTCATCAAGCCAGCCTCCCCCTCCAAGAAATTCTGTTGAGCAGAAACCTTCTCCTTCTTTGCTGTCTCTTCTTGGCCACACTTGACACGGCTTTTTGACCCTCCCTCTTGACTTTCCTCTCTGGAGCTCAACATGACTTTCCCTCAGCCTCCCTCTCCTTACTGCATCTCCCTGTCTTATAGACCCAGAGAACATTAATTGTTGACGTTCCTTAGAGGTCTTTCCCAGCTTCCACAGAGTCTGCCTCAGATGGGCTTGGCCTCGAATCCTCCCGGAGGCTGGAGACTCCCAACTCCCTGGGACCAGCCAGCACCTGTCAGAGCTCCAGACCCACATCCTCACTGGCCATCTGTCACCTCCTTCTGAAAGAAAGCACCTTAAGCTCAGCACGTTCCAAAACAAAAACACCATTTCTTCTCACCCTCCAAAATCTCCTCTTCCTTATCTTTCCCTCTAAGTCTCTGTAAATGGCCCAAACTCCTGCCTAACCCAGAACCATGAGGTTGCCATTCACCATTAGCTGGATGGATCAGCCACACTACGTGTCTAAACAGGAACCAGATCCTGTTTAGACACATAGTGTGTACCTTCCTCATCTTTCCTCAATTGGTGCACCCTTGTTCCTCTCTGCTGCTACTATTCTTGTTCATGTTACATTATCTCTTACCAAAATTATTGTAGTTGTTTCCTAACTGGTCTCTGTGTCTGCAGTGTGTCTCCCACTTGCATCCCTAATCCAGTTTCCAAACTGCAGGCAGGGCCATCTCTCTTTAAGCCAAATTTGACCTTGTAACTCCACTGCTTAAAATCTTTCCATGGCTTCAGCCCAGTTTTAGCCCTCGAATGATGCTCCACATCTGTAGCAGGGATCAGGCCTTTCAGTGACCTGTCTCCTTCTGCTGTCTTTGCCCATATCTCTTGTCACTTCCCTACTTTTCCTCTCCCCACAGGCTAGCCACACAAAACAATACCCATGGCCTGAATTTCACCCTTACCTGCAGGTCTTACACAGGCCACCCCTGTGCTTGGATTGCCCTTCTCTCCCCACTTCTCCTCTGCGTGCCCTGGTCAATCGATTCTCATTCTTCAGGTCTCAGCTCTGAAGCCATTGCCCCAGAAAGACTTCCTCAACAATCTCTACCACTGAGGTCACCAGATTTAGGAAGAAAACAGAATGACGGCAACAAAATGGAACATGTTTATCGTTTCTCTGAAATTTAAATTTAACTGGGCATTCTGTATTTTATCTGGCAACTCTACCCTACACCACCCAAGATCAGGGTGATGAGCAAAAAAAATGGTTTTTTTTGTTTTGAACATGTTGAGCCTGAGATGCGTCTTGGGCATTTGGATGGAAGTGACCAGATGGTGAGTGAGGATGTGGGCCAGGAACTCCCAAGAGGTGTGGGCTGGTCATAGAGACTTGTACAGGAGAGTTTCAAGGGATGGGAGAGCACACTCTTGTCTCTCTCTGTGGTCCAGTAGTACCATATTCTTCTTTTAATCTGAGGACACACTGCATTGCAATTTCTGGTCACTCATCTATCCCCACAAGGCTGTGGGCTGTAATACCTGCCCTCACTGGAATCTATATACTGTCAAGATTGTAGGGCTCAGAAAGGTAGCACCTCCTGCCTAGGCCCTTGGAACTCAGTCTCTGCAAGGCTCACCAATTGGCCCATCAGAGTTGAACTCCTTAACCCGAGAAGCCTTAGCTTCCAGGAAGGAAAGGCAGGCAGCAGGCCCCAAAGGAGGAGGTGTGAGCTCTTACCCCACCCTGGCAAAATGCCTCAAGCTCTGGGAGCACAGTTTGCTTACAGACTGCCTTCAGGCATCGCCAACAGATTACAGGAAAGAGTATAGTGCAAGGGTCTGATACTTTGTGGAGCTGCAGGAAGCACTGTAAAAAAGAACATTATTAGCTAACACTTTCTAAGGAACTGCCAAGGGCCAGACCTTGTGCTCAAATTTTTACTTGGAACATCTCATTGAAGACTCACAGATATCAATTAGGTAGATGTCATCATCCCAGTTTGCATATGAGGACATTCATGGGCCCTATTCCCTTTCTTGACTCACCTCCTACGACCCTCTCCCTTGCTTTTCCTTCACCAGCTACACAGGCTTCCCCATGTCCTTTGAACATGCCAGACCCACTCCTGCCACTGGGCCTTTGCACCTTCCCTGTCTCTGGGATTTTCTTTCCCCAACTATGCCCTGGCTCAGCCCTCACCCTGTGAGGTATTTACTCCTTATCCCCTGCTCAGGTAGACTTTATATAAAACTTATATAACTTCGTCCCTGACATTTGTCATTTATCTCCCCTTGCTTTATTTTTCACTTTAGCACATGTTACCATCTAACACCTTTTTTTCTAGTTTATCTTTTTAGTGCTTCTCCCCAAGTATACAAGTTCCATGTGGGTGGGATGGCTCATGCCTGGCTGTACAGCTCAACATAAGAACGGTGCCTGGCACACAGCAGCCCCTCCCTAGATCTCTCCCAACATCTGGTGCCCTATCCCCTGAAAACTGGTGGCCTCCTTTAATGCTTGCCCTCCCTCTTACCAGGGAGATGGAAACACGGCTTCAACCCAGAGCTCACTGAGAAAAGGCCCTTCTCTGTGAACGACAAAGTCACCATCCAGGTGCCCATGATGCAGGGTCTGGGCAGGTTCCAGGTGCAGCGTTTCAGCCATCTGCACAGCACTGTCCTCCGGATGCCCTGCCTGTGCAACACCACCGCCGTCTTCATTCTTCCAGACAAAGGCAAGGTCAGGGAGGCAGAAGAGGCAGTGATGAAGGAGAGTTTTGACACATGGACTCAATCCTACCCACTAAGGTAACCAACCCTAGCTATCCCTGCCCCGGTGTGCAGTGAGACCCTCTCCTCTACCACCTCTGCAGCCTCTGCCACTGGGAGGCTGAGGCTCTTCTGGTCTGTGGGCCCATGGCATGAGGGGGAGACTAAGCCATGCACTAATTGTCCAACAGAGCTTAGCCATTCCTCCTCCAAGAGATGGGAGCAGGAGAACGGCACAACAAAACCATTGCCATCTCCGTGTCATCACATCAGAGCTCCCTCTGAGAGATTTACAGTTCACCTTAGCATTTCAGAGCACTGAGAAGTTGTAAAGAATGGAACAGTGTCTAGCTTTGCTTTGCTCAGCATTTGCCAAACATCTGAACACAACACATGCATTAACATAAGGCCTATAACCAAAGCACAGTGCCGTGGAACCCGTAGTTGGCCAATTACCAACATCTCTCTTCCCAGTTTGTGAACTGCATTCAGTGTGAATGGTCATTAACTCAGGGGGAGCCAGGACCTGGCCTCTTTACTGGTTACTTCTCAGGGAGGCTTGATCTCCTCTTCACCATATACTGTGATGAGTGTGCTCACTTTATTCAAGAATTTGAGGTATTTGCTACTCAAAGTGTGGTCTATGGCCAGCATCACTGGCCTCATCTGGGAGTTTGTCAGAAATAGAGGATCACAGGCCCCATCCCACACCTACCGAATCAGAATCTGCATTTTTACAAGATACCAGGTGATTTGTGTGCACATTAAGGACCAGGAAACCCTGACCCAACCCCAGGGAAAATCCCAGGGCTTCCCAGTAGATCTTACAGATCTTCCTTCATTACAGATCACCAAGTGGTGACCTCTGTGTGTTGTCCCTACGTGCATCATTCTGGCCTCAGGCCTGGCCCCTGTCTTCTAAACCAGGGTTTCTTAACTCTCGGCATGTTATGGGTTGTCCTGTACTGAATAGGATGTTTAGCAGTGTCCCTGGATGCTCTATCAAGGATCCTCAAACTTTTTAAACAAGGGCCAGACTGCAGGCCCTGGGACGAGTCGGCTGCTAAGCAGGACAGTCAGTGGCAGCAAAAACACCTGGCGGGCTAGGGCTGCATGTGGCCCACGGGCCGTAGTTTGAGGATACCTGCTCTACCTAGCAACCCACACACATATTCATTGTGATAACCAAAATCATCCCCAGTCATTGCCAGATATCCCCTGGGGGGCAAACTCACTCCTGTTCTAGACCATGAATCCATGCATGCACTCTGCTCAGCTCTGAGTTTGCATTGTCCCTGGAGGCCTGAGTGGACAGGCAGTGAGCCACATTGACCTGAGAGTTGAGCTCATCCTGGCAGAACTTTCTCATGCCCAGAGTTGCCCTTCCCCTGGCAGGGACTGAGGGCCTCAGCTCTCTTCCCATTGCTATCGGGAACCTCTACTAGGCTAGGGAAGTGCATCACAGTAGAGCAGTGGTTCTCAACCTTCCTCACGCCATGGCCCTTTAATACAGTTCCTATGGGTTGCAACCCACAGGTTGAAAACTGTTGCAGTAGAGGGAAGGAAGAAAGGTTGGGGCTGAAACAGTTGGGGGACTAAAGCTGGGAAGAGACTTTCTCCATGGTCAGTTGTCCCCAAGGTTGGAGACACAAGTCATGGTCAGGCTGCCATGAGGGGATTGTCCCCATGGGTACTTTCAGTTGCTTTTGTTTTTTAATTTTTGCTTTTTCTACCTTTTATGAGGCATAACTGACAAATAAACATTATATATGTTTAAGGTCTGCCAGGTGATGCTTCAGTGCACATACACACTGGGCATGATTACCACAGTCATTCACGTACCCGTCACCTCACAGAGGTACCATATTTTTGTGTGTACACATAAGATCTACTCTCTTAGCAAAGACCAGGCATAGGATGCAGTATTAATACAGTCACCATGTATTAATGGTGAAAATCCAGGATGTTTTCATCCTGTGTCACTAAACTTTATACCCATTGACCAACATGGGTTCCTTCTCCTCCCCACCTGCAGCCCCTGGCATCTGCCTTTCTACTCTCTGCTTCTGTGAGTTCACCTTTGCATGTGTGAGATCATGTCCCCTTACATCCTTACATGTAAGATGTGAAAAGGTAAACACAGGTGAAAGTGGCACTCAGTCCTGCCTTGGGACCTTCTTGGCCTCAAGGCTGAACCTATGGAGAGAAGGAAATAGGATAAGGCTATGAGTTGGGCCAAGGACAGAGGGACAAAGAGATTCATGCTACTGGAAGTGGTGCAGGCCAAGGTCTGAGAATCAGCAATGCAGCTTGAGAAAGAGCTTTGGGTTTGACTTTGGGAAAAATTTCTTAATCTCTTTAACCTTCCATTTTCTCTCTCTCTTTTTTTTTTTTTTTTGAGAGAGCCTCATTATGTCACCCTCAGTAGAAAGCTGTAGTGTCACAGCTCACAACAACCTCAAACTCTTGGGCTTAAGCAATTCTCTTGCCTCAGCCTCCCAAGTAGCTGGGACTACAGTCACCTGCCACAAAACCTGGCTATTTTTTGTTGCAGTTGTTATTGTTGTTTAGCTGGCCAGGGTTGGGTTTGAACTCACCAGCCCCACTGTATGTGGCTATTGCCGTAACCACTGTGCTATAGGCGTCCAGCCCATTTTCTCATTTTTAAAATGAATATTTTTAGCACTCAGCTCCCGGGATTACTATGAGGATGAAATGAAATTACCTTGTACCTAACAGAGACCGGTTTATTGTAGGTGCTTGCTAAACACAGCTAACAGTAATTTTATTACATTACTCTGCAGTGAAATTGCTGGCTGGAGCAATTTGTTAGATGCCATTATTTCACTCTTGTTTTCTCCTCTCATTCCCTGAGTAGAAAGAAGAGGTTGTATTTTCCAAAATTCTTCCTGTCTAGCGATATTCAACTGGACAAGTTCTTGCCCACAGTAGGCATCTCGGATATGTTCAGTTACCGTGCAGGCCTCTCGGGATTTTCTCTGGATCTCAGGCCCATCAAACTCGCCTACGTAAGTTATGACGCACAGGTGTCAGGTCGTTTATAATAATGCATGTGTTTTCTCACTTCCTTAGTCATTCCCTGTGCACCAGGGCTCCCCTGCAATGCTGTTACCGTGCTTGGGGAAGTCAGAGGTGGAAATGGAGAATTACAACACCTGCGGGTGTCCTGAGGCGCTGCTCCTAGCATTATGCTGGGTTTGGGGATTTGTGTGAGGGAGATTGTTTCCCAGGTTTTCCAAGCTCACCACTTAGCAATCAGCCCTGCCATGGGGGGAAGGGAGATGTGGTGGGAAGTCTCAAAGCTGGATGTTTCTTCAATAACGGCCCCTCCTAGGGTGGGAGATACCCTTGTGGTTACAGAAGAACAGTGTGGGGGAGTCATACAGGGATGGTCCAGACACAGCAGGAGGTTACACCAGGATGTGGGAGCAGGGGGTTAAATTGCACAAGGATGGGGTACAGAGTAAGAGGCCCCCTAGATGGAGTCCTGCGGTTTTAGCACCACTGCTGGACTTTCCAGGGGAATAGAAAGAACCTGGAAATATTGCCTAGAATTGGGAAAAGGCAAGTTGGAGGAAAGAAGGGTGAGCAAGTTGGAGGACAGGTAGGGCAGCTGGCTGCAAGAGGGCCTGGCCTGCCAGGCTGAGGTACCTGAGGGCCAGTGATGCCTGAGCTGAGGAGGAGGCTACAGCAGGGTTTGGGGGTGGGTCTGAGCTTTAGGAAGGGGATTACTACAGAGCCTGAGGGACAAGGATGCAGGAGGACAGCTAGCAAGTGACAATTGGCATAGACCACAGCAGGACAGAAAGGTGAGGTTGGAAAGGTGGTGTATTAGAGGTGGGAACTCCAAGACTCAGTGGCTGACTTGGGAATAGAGAGTGAATAAAAAGTAAACCCTCTTTCTGGGAGGCTGGGGGACATGGTACACACCATAGGACATCACAGGAGGTCTCAGGAATTAGGGGTAGTGGACAACAGGCCCCTCCCTTGAAGCCCAGGCTGCTCCTGCGGTGGGGCACAGAGTAGTGGAAGGACCCAGCCTTGGGTATGGAGCCCAGTGGGGAGAGACAGAGTCTCCCTGAGTACCTGAAGATGAGGAAACTGAGTCCCACCAGGGGACAGGACCCACAAGGTCATGCATATAGTAGAGACTGAACCAGGACTCAATTCTGGGCCTCCTGGGCTTAGCTCAGACCAAGGGTCAGTGTAGCACCTCCTGGGGAAGGGGCCACTGCTGTTCAGATCAACACTGTGAACCTTGGCCTCTTTAAGGCGGAACAAAGGGCAGAACTGACTGTGCAGGAGGAAGGAACAGCCGGGGATCCCAACGACATCCAGTTCCTCGACAAGGACTACCTCCCTGCCGTCCATTTCAACAGGCCCTTCCTCCTGCTGGTTTTTGAGGATAGTAGCCGCAGCCTTTTCTTCGTAGGGAAAGTGGTAATCCCAAAGGAGATTCAAACGTGACAAGACAGCATCCTTCCCCCCCCACCCCCCATAGTCCTCCTTGTGCTATGTGATGCTTGGGGCTCCTGAAGAAAACATCCTGACTGCAGCCCGTAGCAAGGCACACAGCTGTGGCCAATCTCTTCTGCTCTCTGCACAAAACCTCCCTGAGTGATTATTCCCATTGCACAGATTAGCAGCGTCCAGAATGCTTGTCCAATTGTAGATCACACTCAGTGCCTCAACACCAGCCTTCCTCTGAGGACCCCAGACCGAGTCCTTCTCCAGCTGCCCACCCTCTGCCAACTTCTGAACTTTTCCCTCATTTCTAGTTTTCTCAGATTGTAGCGGATTGTATTCCTTAGAAGATCAGTTCAATAAAGCAGCAAACGAAAACTTTGTAGAGAGTGTTCTGATGGTTCTGGGCAGGCTGTTCGCCTGGCAGAATCTGGATACTCTGCTGAGAGTGACCTGGGAGCATGTTTGTGTGACAGGGAGGGGACAGAGCAGGACCATCCTATCATTGCCACTTGCCAGCACCCAATGATCCACTGGTTTACAAGGTGCCAACAGGGTCTCAGATCTCCTCCACAAGTATCTGAAAAGGAAAGCTTGCAGGAATGTCTCTGAATCTCTCTGAGAGGAGAGACTCCTTAATACATGTAGAGTTTGAAGGCTATTTGCACACTTCAGCTATGCTGCATAGGATTTAGGGAGCGAGAACAAACACCCTCTAAACTCCATCCATAAAATTCTGTCAGTTGAGAGTCACTTCCTCTTTGAGAGGCGATCTCAGAGCAGGGACTGAGTTCTCCACAAGGGTCTCCATCCAACATTCACTCCTATATATCACTATGAACATTTTGAGGCAGGCTGTATTATGGTCCATTATTTCACTTCCAAGCAACACAGTCGACAGTGTCCTTTCTGATTCACCTGTGCAAGTTTCAACTTGCTTGGCTTATTGGTGTTGCTGGAAGGGCTTCTTTTGTTTCCACCATGTGGATATTATGTTTCTTGATTTTTGTGTGCCTCAAAACTTTCCTAATGACCCAAATATAAGTCATTTGAATAAGCATCCATTGAGTACCAAACTGTATGCAAGGTATAGTCAGAAAGCTGGAAGGACATAATGTGGAGAAAATGGCCCTGTCCTCAAAGAACTCTTCATACCGTGGTGCATACCCTGCTGGCTTGCTACAACCTCTCCTGAGTGTGTGGGCAAATGTTAATCAGTGCGATACATTCTTTTGTTCTACAAATAGGATCCATGTCCTTACTGGGAGGAGGAGTAAGATAGTTTTAGGCTGAGTGGGCAAACAGCCCAGTTCTGATACAGCCTGACTCATGTGACAGAGGGAGAAGAGTGTACTGTGACCTCACATTGGCTGGTGCCAAAAGACAGCTGCAAGTTGATAGGAACCTGTGAGAACCTTGATCACTCTCATAGTTACGCCATAGACACCTGTCGTTACAACAGCTACACCCCGTAATCTCCAGTATTTCTTTCTATCTACCACCTCCTTTCTTTCCAGCTGATTCCTTTTGATATTCAACTCCAACTCCAGTGAATGCATGGTCCATTGACTTCATCAGTTTTCACTTCCCTCCCTTCCCATGGGTACTCACTTCCTCCCTGCCCAGCTTCAATCCCATGATTAATCACAGCCTTGGCTCCTTTGCTCTTGCTTTATCAGAGTTACTTGACAAATCCCCCTCCCAACTCTCTCCCTCATCTGTGCCCACTCTTCAACTGCTGAATGTAGCTGGAGAAAAACAGCACACTGGCTGGCTTTATTTGAAATTCATGATCACTAACCTCAAGAGAATTTGGATCCTGGAGGGATCTTAGAGGATTCTCTCCTTCTTGAATACTTTCACATGCCCACTGTCCTGAATAAATGCTTTGTACATTTACCTCCCACACCCCCAGCCCAAAAAACTCTGAGCTGATGACTTCACTTCCTTTCTCGCTGGCAAAATGTAGGCGATCGTCACTCCACCCACCTGCAGCTCTGCCCATGCTTCTGCCATTCTTCCTGCTAAAATGGATGCCCCAGCCACGCTCTTTGCTAAGACCACCCCTCCACAGATCCCGACATTGTATTTTCTCTCACTCAGATAAAATGCAGTCATAAAAACATCACACCAGTTACCCTCCCCTCTGGCTCCTAGCCCACAACTCTTCCCTATTTATTGGGCTTTTCTATGAGGAGGCAAACAAACTCTTATTGCTTCCATATTAAAATAGATAGATGGCAGATACTAAGAAGATAGATGATATATAGATGATAGATAATTCGGTAATAGATGGATGGGTGGATGGATGAATGGATAGATGGGAGAGTAAACAGATAATAAATGACAGATGGATAGAGGATAGATAACAGATGATAGATACCATTTCCCCTTTCAACTACCAAACCATTGCTTGTAAAAGTTATTTATTCCCCCATCTCCAACTTAGAGTAACTAGCTATCCACCATCCCTGTCTGCCTGGGGAAGAATTTTAGGACATGGGAATTTTTAGTTTTAAAACTAGAGGTCACTGCAAACATTAGTGCTAAATCCAGGAAAACTTCCCAAATAAACCAGGACAAGCAGATCATCCCACAAAATCCTCTCTATTTAGTCTCTTAAACATGCTCTACTCAGGCTTCCTCCCACTCCCACCAATCCCATCACCATTATGCCAAACTACTCTTGGCCAGTCACCCGTGATCAACTGCTCATTCCTCTATCAGTTGTGAATCTGTATCTTTCCTGATGGCTTAGCTTAGTATCACTGGGCAGAATTTATCACTTCTGGATCCAGAAATATTTTCAGCACTTGACTTCCAGAACCCCACAGCCTTCGGGTTCATTTTGCATTATCTTGCACCCTCACCTGCTGCTGCTTCTCAGCCTCCTTTACTGGCTCTGCCTTATCTCCCTCACATTTTTTAACATTTAAGAATCCCAAGGGCTCAGCCCTTGAGGGTTTTTTCTTTTCTATCTACACTCTGTAGGTAATCACATATGATTTTAGGATTGATCACATATGATGGTTAAAACCATCAAAAACCCATATTCCTAAACTAATATCTATTGCACTAGTGTCTACTCTGAACTCCAGACTCACACATCCAACTACATATTTACCATCTCCATTTGAAGTCTGAGAGTCATCTCAAACTTAATATATTTATAACCAAGCTCCCGATCTTGGCAGCCCAAACCGGCTCTATCTGCAGTCTTCTCATTTTAGCTAATAGTAATGTTATCCTTCTAATTGCATGAGTTCAATCTTTTGGAATCACCCTTAACCTAAACCTACCTTTTTTCACACATCATGCATTGCATCTGTTAGCTAATACCATCAGCTTTATCTCAAAAAACAAAACAAAACAAAACAAACAAACAAACAAAAAAACAAATCTACAATACAGTTGCTTCACACCACATTCACTACTACCCTTCATCTGGTCAAGCCACCCTGATATCTCTCCTAAGCTATTGCAATGCAGTTGCCTAAACTAAGTTCCTAATTAGGAAGGGGTGGGGAAGAAGGAGAGACAAAAGATATGGAAAATGTACCTATCCAATAAACACTTTCTAAAGAACCAGGGGTTTAATATAGCATATAAAATTATAAGAAACTCATGCATTAATGCTCAATAAATTCTCAAAGAAGGTACAAATAAAATTTAGTGTGGAATGGATAGTCTCTTTAACGAACTGACATGGAACAATTGGATATCCATAGGCAAATTTTAAAAAGAATTTAATCTCACACCATATGCAATAATTAACTCCTAATTGAAAATAAATCATATACCCAGATGTAAAAGCTAAAACTATAAAAATTATAGAAAAAAATCACAGAAGAAAAATGTTATGACCTCAAATTAGGTAAAGCATTCTTATATATGACACCAAAAGCATGAGCCAGAGAAGAACAAAAACCCTGATAAATAATTAGATTTAAGATTTTTCAAGCAAAATGATGGACTAGAGACATATCTGTACCAGCCACTCTCAGTGAGATCAGGGAGAGAGGACTCCAGCCAGAAACATCATTTGTGGGGGCACAGTGAGATAGCAGGGGACTCCAGGAGCCAAGGAGGTCTGGAGCAGTGGAAGACAGGCACAAAAGGTGAGTGCCTGGGTGCATGCAAAGGCCAGGTTGCCCTTTGGGAGAGGGCTAGAGATAAGGAACACCTGCAGCTTTTTGTGGACTTGGTTGCTCCTGGAGCTGCCTTGGGAGGACTTAAGTGAGCAAGTGAACTTGAACTGTACCTGGCCTAACTAACAGGCAGGCTGCCTCCATTGTGGGAGGGAGGGCCCTGGGGAGGAACAGCCCACAGGGTCCCAGCACCTGGCTGGCTCTGGTGTACCTGCTGAATTCAGGCAGTCACCCTTGGGGCAAGTTATGTGGTGGTTCCTACACCCATAGGAAAGCCCTACTGTGGCCAAGGGGCATGGTTTGGAAAGTTAAGGAATGTCTCCCAAGAAGTCTGGTGAGACTTCAGGCTCTTAGCCCTGCAAGGATTGAATGCTAGTGAAGTGACCACACCTTAATTGAGGGAAAATAAATCAGAAATAAGGGACCAGGTGTCCAATCCAATAGATAGTGGCTTCCCAACCCCATCTAATATAGCAGAATCAGCATGTTTGTTTTGTGTCTCCTAACCCCAAAGCACCACCTGGTGTGCAGTAAATATATTACATTATATTATATATCTTTCCCCCTCCATCTTCTCGGAGCACAATCTGGTGTCCAGCAATATATAGCAATATATATTTTTTTCATTTTTGTTTTGTTGTGTTTTTTTTTATTTTTACTTTTTTCAATATCAAGGATTCCATTTCTGTTATGGGTTTTCTGCCTTTTTCCCTTTCTTTTCTATTTCTCTCTTTTTGTTTCTTTTTGTAGAGGTTTTTACATTTTTATTCATAAATTTCTCAAAAAACTAAGATATCTCTCTTTTTTCATTTCTTCATAATTTCATTTTTTATTTTCTTTATTTTTAAGTATTTTCTTGGGAGGGGTCTATTTTGTTCTATTTCATCCTGTATTTTATTTATAGGACAGAGTCTTGCTCTAAGGCCTGGGCTGGGGTGCTATGGCACTGGCCTGACTGAAGAAGGCCTTGAACCCCTAGCTAGGACTTCTTTATAGCTTTGACCTTCTGAAGGAATGTATTGGTACCATGTTTCCCCAAAAATAAGACCTACCCCCAAAATAAACCCTAGCAGGATTTCTATGCATTTATTAAATATAAGCCCTACCCCAATACTATAAGACCTAGTGATGGGCGTGGCTATGCAGGGTATCTGCATAGCCACACCATGCATTTTGGTGCAGAACGGTAAGGAAGACTGGAATACCTTTTATCTGCCACAACTCTTTTCTCGGAGCCATTTACACTTGGGCGGGTGCACATGTGGTAACCGTAGTCACAGGCATCCTATTATGCATGTGCAAATGGCTAGGGGAAAGGAGTTCACGCATCACTAGTGCCAGCCCCACCAACAAAGTCAGCTCCCCCGTCAGGTTTCAGAAGATGACTTAACTGTGTTTGAATAAATGTAGATTGTTGTATTATACTTAATAAAAATAAGACATCCCCTGGAAATAAGCCCTAGTGTGTCTTCTTGAGAAAACGTAAATATAAGTGTCTTATTTTCGGGGAAACATGGTACTATTTAGCCTTAAGAAAGAAAGAAATCTTGTTTTTTGTGACAACATAGATGAAACTGGAGGACATTATGTTAAATGAAAAAAGACAGGCATAGAAAGACAAATACTACATGGTTTCACTTAATATGTGGAATCTTAAAAAATTTAGCTCTTAGAAGCAGAGAGTAGAAAAGGGGATACCAGAAGGTCAGGGGATGAGGAGATAAGATATTG
>CAUYQV010133702.1:0-16790 GCA_963574575.1 Galagoides demidoff | reverse complement strand
TGCAAACAGGCATAGTATTTCCAGGAGGATCTATTTTTTTATTTATTCTTTTATTTTTTTGAGATGGAGCCTCAAGCTAACCCCCTGGGTAGAGTGCCATGGCATCACAGCTCACAGCAACCTCCAACTACTGGACTCAAGTGAGTCTCCTGCCTCCGCCTCCCAAGTAGCTGGGACCACAGGTGCCCGCCACAACGCCTGGCCATTTTTTGGTTGCAGCCATCATTGTTGTTTGGCGGGCTCGGGCTGGGGATTCGAACCCGCCACCTTAGGTGTAGGTGGCTGGTGCCTTAGCCGTTTGAGCCACAGGCGCCGAGCCAGGATCTATTTTTTTTTTTACTGAATTTCATTAAAAGTAGAAAACAAAAAAATTATACTATTTTCTCTGTGTACAGCAGCTTTAGCTCAAAAAGTTTGTCGTTTTTGAATCATACGTTCTTTGTCTTTTATGATGCAGAACTTTTCTTTTTATCCCTATATGTGTTCTGTTCTCATTCTTGAACATATGAAAATCTAACTGCCTGTGTTCTTGCCCATAAATAGAAGACACATTTTCTCATTCTTTTTACTATCCACATGGATGCTGAGATTTCCCTCCTACTCTTAACCACCTGAAGTACTAATTAATATGTACAGTCTCTACCCCATTCTGGAATATAAATTCTTTTCTATACTGGGTAAGCCTCTATATATGGTATGAAATATTCTTGACTGCTCTCTGGTATAAATAGATTCTTTTCCATAATAATTTGAAACAGTCTGAATTTGCTATTTTATATTTCATACTGTTCTTGCTAAAAGTAACAGTAAAAATTACTATCCCAAACTATACTCTGCAACTCCTTAAAAAAAGAAAAATAGAATGATCAGATGTACAGACAGGAAAAAATGGTAAAAGACTGAAAAAACATCTAGGTCCTCATTCCTTTTGGTTTCTGTTTGATAGATTTATTTTTTTAATGATAAATATATTCTATTTCTATCCCAATTTTGTTTTGTAAACTAGCTCCAATTTGTTCCTATCATTTGAAAACAATCAATGTTAATAATGAGTTACTCCATTTTTTTTTTTTTTGGTATATCTGGATTTTATTCACAAAATTCTTTTTTATTTTTGCCCCCTGTTTTTGTATTTCTCTGAATACTGGCTTACAATGTAAAACCAATACAACTAAACTAAACAATCTTTGTTTCTTTATATACTCACTGAAATTTTATTTCCTCTGTTGTTTAGATTCATTAGTTCATCCATGAAGTCATCCTCACCCATGAAGTTTCCCCTCCTTCCTCTGTTGTATCAGCTATTACACTGTGAATATGGGAAATGAGTGTGATTGTGATGAATTTGTTACTTAGTTCAATGTAAACATTTCACATTGTATATTGAAGCAGTACCCTGAACCCTATAAATGCATCAATGTGCAAAGTTATGATTTAATAAAAACAAAAACAAAACAAACAAACAAAAAAGAATATGTGAAATGTATACTCACTTTGGGAAAGTTAATTTGTTAATTGTGGTTACTTTCAACTTACCTAAATTCCAGTTTCTAACTCCTTGAAGGTCAGTGGCCATTTCTTCTTATTCACTTTTATATTCCCTATGCACCTACTACACGTCTTTGCGCATAGCAGATGTTTTACAATGTGTGTGTGTATATATATATATTCATATATATGAATAAATGACACTACAAGGGAATATATTCACAAAGCCATTTAATCATTCTTTTCATCACACAGAATTTCTTGAAGCTTACTGTACTCTGTGTTGTGTGTGTGTGTGTTAAATAGCATATTACAGAGGAAAAAGTAAATATCTGATTAAATACATGTGGGTGGATACTGACAAAAGAACAAGTAAAACGCCA
The DNA here is from genome assembly GCA_963574575.1 of Galagoides demidoff. Taxonomy (NCBI): domain Eukaryota; kingdom Metazoa; phylum Chordata; class Mammalia; order Primates; family Galagidae; genus Galagoides; species Galagoides demidoff. The sequence goes on along the minus strand of CAUYQV010133702.1, from coordinate 14,919 downwards.
AAGAAGCAAGTTTCGTTCAGGCAACTGTAAATGGTCTTCCAGGAACATAAAACATAAAGTTTGATGAGGGCAGTCATGACGGATAAGGGCAGCAAAAGAGCTAGGAGCCAGGTAAAAAGGGGCCTTTTATAATGTAGTAAAGTGATAACAAATTGCCAAATTTATGGAATAAATTAAGTCATTTGGAGCTATATTTACTTTTTCAGGTCACTGGAAGAACATTGAATGAAGGCAGCTGTAATTTTTAAAGATAATGCTTTAATGGCCAGAAAGACTGGTCTTCTGTGGCATCTAGATAAGGTGATCTACTTTTACTAGCACGGACTGATTTAAAATTAAAGAGACTGTTAAACACTTCAAATTAATTGCTTTCAAATTTTATGTTTGGATATAGATGTGCTATATTCGCTGTTGAAATTCAGTTCCTCTTCATTATCCTCTGGGCAGGAAACCTAAGTGCAAAGGTGCTAAACTGGACAGAGAGAGTTACTATCCATGTAATGCATAATTAATGATAATTATGGAAATGTGCCTGTTCTTGAACGTTTAGCAAGCTCCAAAAGAAGACAAGATTGTACATTAGCAAATTTGTTTACTCATGTTCTTACTTTATTAATTTTTTTCATCTAAAGGAAATAATGCAAAGCAAATCGCTTTTGCTTATGTCTCTGAAAAGTGATATTGAAAGGATACTTTTCATTATTCAAAAGAACAGGCTGATTTTCTTTCTAATATGGGATAATGAATACAGTACCTAAAGGGTAGTGGAAAGTTTTGTCATTCGCGTGACTTCTAGGCCATTTCACAATGCGATGTTACTGCTGAAACAGTGACTTCACATGAGACCTAAGGGTCCCTGGTTCATGACTGAAAATGTTAGAATTGTCCATTTTATGTGACTATTTTTCCTGTTTACTTTCCAGGGAATTCTGTGACTCTAAATTATTTGTCAAACATGCAGATGTTATGATCAGCACATTTAAAATACCTACGATAATACATCAATAGATGGACTTGTATAGTTGATCTTTGAGGTATATCTGAGGTATCACCTAAGAGCATACTAATACATAATAGAGGTAACTATAGGTTTAGAAACATATGTATGTTTATGCTGTATATTTATAAATATAGAATATTTATTATAATTATAAAATTATTATATGTACACTTCCATGGTAGAAACTTGTAAAAGTTCTGAGATTTTTATATGCAGAATCATCAATTTCAGTATAATCTTATGACTTTCTTTACTTTTTTTTTTTTTTGGCAGTTGTTGGCTGGGATTTGGTTCGAACCTGCCAGCCCCAGTATATGGGGCCAGCGCCCTACTCCTTGAGCCACAGGCACTGCCCCCTTTTCTACTTTCTTTATCTAGACTTTTAAAAAATAATGTTATTTTTCATTGTTAACATTATTTACATAGCAAGAGATTAGAATCAGTAGTTTTGTACAACCAAGGACAAATTAAATAATTAAATTTTAACCTTATTTCTAGAGATGTTGAAATGTATAGATTGGATGTATATTATGTCAAAAGTACTGCTCATGTGTGTATGTGTATGTTTGTGTGTTGGGGCTTTCATTTGCAAGTGATAGAAACCTGACACAAAATGACGAGGAAAACTGAATCTGGCAAGGCTCATGTGACCCAACTGTGATGAGGGCAGGGAGACAGCTGTGATGCGAGGGTATTGGGAACCAGAAATTTCAATGCCCTTAGGAAGCTCTGTGGTTAATTTATTTTATCCAAAGGTTGAAATCATTTTCCATTATTACTGGGGATTTATTTTACTTAGACAGGAAGCATGGTTGCCAAAATGCCAGATATTCAAACATCAGAATTCTCACCATTTGAGAGAAATGTGGTGTTTCTGCTCCAAGTTGAAAGTGTACCTTGGAAAGGGAAATCATCAGAGTTGAGTAAGGGAAGCAGAAACTATCCTGGTTTAATTTGGGAAGGTTTTTAATCTTTCCAACTTAGGAGAAAAAGATTAGAAAAGCAAATTTTGGGAAATCCAGAAGACCTATAATCATAGAAAAGTTAATATCCGTTATTTCTGCTTCCTATAACACCTAAATGAGTTCTTCTTGAAAAGATGTCTAGAAATTATGGGCAAAATCCTTTTCTACTAGATAGATGCCTAGTAATGGGATTTCAGGATCAAAAGAGAGGTCTAATTTGAGTTCTTTAAGGATTCTCCATACTTCCTTCCAAAAGGGCTGCATTAGTTTGCAGTCCCACCAGCAGTGTAAAAGTGTTCCCTTCTCTCCAGATCCATGCCAGCATCTGCAGCTTTGAGACTTTGTGATGAGGGCTATTCTCAATGGGGTTAGGTGGTATCTCAAGGTGGTTTTGATTTGCATTTCTCTAATGATCCAGGACGATAAACATTTTTTTCAAATGCTTGTTAGCCATTTGTCTTCATCAGAGAAGATTCTGTTTCCTATCTCTTGCCCAGTGGTAGATGGGATTGTTCATTCTTTTTTTATTGATTAGTTTGCATTCTCTGTAGATTCTAATTATCAACCCTTTGTCAGATTCATACCCTGAAAATATGTTTTCCCATTCTGAAGGTTATCTTTTCACTTTACTTGTTGTGTCCTTAGCTTTGCAGAAGCTTTTCAGCTTCCTTAAGCCTATTTGTTAATTTTAGTTGTTGCAATGGCCACTGAAGTCTTTGTCATAAAACCTTCCCACAGTCCAACATCATTTTATCATAAGGACATTTCCACTAGATTGTTTATCGCAGCTCAATTTACTACCACCAAAAATCTGGAAACAATCTAAATGTCCCCCAACCCAGGAATAGATTAACAAGCTGTGCTATATTTATACCATGGAGTACTATTCAGCCATTAAAAAAGATGGAGACTTCACATCTTTTGTATTAACCTGGATGGAGTTAGAACACGTTCTTCTTAGGAAAGCCTCATAAGAATGGAGAAGCGAGAATCAAATGTACTCAATTCTAATATGAAGGCAGTAGAGGATCTAATACAAGGTAGGAGATAGGGGAAGGAGAAAGTAGGTACAGGGGAGGTGGGAAGAGGGTGGGAGTTCATGGTGCATTGCACACCTCTTGGGACAAGACACAATTATAAGAAGGAATTTGCCTAGCAAATGCAATCAGTGTAACCTAATTCTTTGTACTCTCAATGAATACCAAACAGTAAAAAGAAATATATGTATCCTTTTCTACCCTTTCCCAACACCAGTGTATCTCCATGTGGCTGCCTGCAGGTAATGACGACGCACTTTTCCCTTCTGCACTCCAAATATTTTGCAAGCATCCCTTATTTTCAGGATACAGCTGAGTTTCTTCTAGTGAAGGGATTTAGAAAATATAGTTCCAGATTTTATGCCCCTGTAATACAGAAAAAGGCTTTAACTGGTGAGTGGTGAGGGCATTACTGTTGGCAGTCTCAGGCCCAAGCTGTATCTTTCAATATTTGACATCTAAAAACACGCTAACAATATTGAGCTAAAACATATTAGTTAAATGTTCCTTTGTATAGACAAAGATAAGTTCACCTTCCCTCTCAAATGAAGAGACACATTCTATTCCTCATTAATTTCTAGATGATTTTCATTTCTTTTCTCAAGAATCATTTAATGATTTTCATCCTTTTTTCGAGAATGATTTAACAACAATCATTCTTTGCTGTGATATAAATCAATAATTTAAATGTTAACCATAACCAGTACGTATTAAAATAAGTAATAAGGGTGAGAGCAAAAACAAAATCTTTGAATATGTTTAACAGTAATCTATGTGGCATATCCATGAATGAATGTGCATAGTTGTTTAGTTCTGTTACCTAAAATTAGTCATAAAATTTGAGTTGGTATTCATAATGTCCTTCCTCAAATCACTAGTTCTTGTTTCCTTTGGCCTTAGACACTAAGTTAGATGTGATGATTGCTCTTGCTGAAGTAACTCAAATTTTATTCCGAAAATGTGTAATCAACCACAAGAATTTCTTCTGCATTATACCAGAGAAGTCCAAGATCTCAGTTTACTTTAATGTATTACTGGCATTTTATTAACTAACAGAGCAAATTGCAAGTACTGTTCTCAGCTACTCAAGCTTATACATTAAATTCTGAATTTCTTGAAAGTATTTTTATAAGTAAAAACTTTAGACACATCTAATTTTATAGTCCTCTTCCTTGGTCTAATATAATCTATCTCTTCCTATATCCTAAATGTTCCTGAATATAAAAGTTCTTATATACTCTATATATATTCAATATATTCTATATATTGGAACAAACTTTTAATCTATCCATCTTCCCCTGCAACCGACTTTAATTCTTCCTCTTGTCCTCTAAGTGTAGATCTGTCAGGATAGAGATTTGATGGCCTGGGTCCTGAGAGGAAGTAGCTTTCCTTACAAGGCAACTCACGCAGATATTTATTCATAGGGTTCTTCAGAAGGAGGAACGTGTGGAGGAAAGTGTGCTTATTATGGAAAAAAGGCTCAGTGGGATTTGAACTTCAAGTTATTCATATTAATGGGTATCCAACCAAATGTTTCCATTTTGGTTTTCAAGAAGCTATTCTTTCTTAATCAGTGCCTTAATATTAAGAATAAATATTTATAAGGCTGTGAATTTAGCCTATGTTGTAATCCAGAAATTCACAGGATGAAAATGTGTATCTGAGTTTTTAGAAAGACTCATCTGCCTCTGTATGAGTAATGAAATTATTTCAGGGAAGTCACAGGAGCTCTCTGGTTTCCAGTCCATGCATTCCCCTGGGAATTTAAATCCAGAATTTACACTTTCTTTTATAAGCATTCCATTATAGTGTGATTCAACCATTTCGCACCCATGACCCTTATATGGATTATTTCCATCATAATGTTCTATTGAAACAGAACTTAGTAATTTAAGCCCCATTTTAATTACCATTTCATTTCAAAACATGGCCAGTATAAATTTAAATTATTATTTTTGCCACTACATACCAATGTGATAATGAGGTTTTGGGGGCTTTCACATCTAACTAGATCAGATGACCCATTCCAGATTCTCATATTTGTAATTCTATATTTAGAATCATTCTTGATAATAAGCTTTGATTTAATTAAGTTCAGTATTGAAATCATAGCCACTATAGATATTTGAAATGAAATCACATTTAGTATAGGATATAAGAAGCCTAGACAACACCTTGAAACCTAAAAGAATAAATGTCAAACACCATTAAAAAAATTGGGAGTATGTTTAGATGATGGAAAAGTTTTATGATTGGTTATATCTTCCATCAAAAATGAAGTGATTAGTTCTCAGGAGACGGCCAAAATCTTAATAAAATCTAACTGACTCCTGTCCATTGCTACCAAATTTTCATTCTCTTTCATCCATTCCAAATCATGCCAGGGTTTCTCATGGTGAAATCTACCTGGTACACAAGTCACAGGAATGTTTGGGAAATGTAGCTTCAAGATTTTACATCCTTATGCACCAAAAATGACCTATTAAAGATGATCAAAAATGTTCACAGATCATAGATGGTCTTGTTAGTACTGAGCATTAACAAGAGACATCTGGAGTACTGGATATTCCCTTATATTCATAAAAATAGCATAGAAGAAGCCATCATTACTGATAAGAAAATGCTGAAAGACTTTACTGTAAGTTCAATAGCACAAGGATGCAGGCTGCCACCATTCCCATTCATCATTGTACTAAAATACCTGCTAAAAGACAAAGCAAAGTAAAATACATAGAAAGGAAGAAATAATAGCATGCTTTAGTAGACTATATAATTGTCTATGTACATAATGCAGAAGAACTTATATTTAAATTCTTAGAATTATTTTGAGTGCTTAGCAAGGTGAAGATAAAATATAAGTACATGAGAATCAATTGTATTTCCTTATACCATAAAAAGTAGTTTATAAATATCCTTCATTTTACAGATACTATTTATAAGACCAACAAAATATAAAGTAGCTAGGAATACATTTAGGAAAAAAATCAAGTTATTTATAAAAACTTTGAGGTATAATCGGATTTTATTGAAAGTTATCTACATAAATTCAGGATGACTTAAATTCATGACAATATATGGATTATTAATGCTGTCAATATTTTTCAAAACTGACTCTTGCTAAGTTAATTATCAGATTTTAAAAAGAAAGGCAACATTCCAAGAAGAGCTGAGACACTTCTGAAGAGGTGTGGTAACAGAATTTGTTGACCTGAATTATCATAAAGCTGCAGTAACTAAAATGGTATAGTAAAAAGTAATTGCATCATGAAACTGAATAGGGATTCTAGAAAACCCCCCACATGATATGAAAACTTGATTTATGAGAATCTGACATTGTATGATACTGAGAAAGAAAATGACCAAAATGAGACTAGGCCAAGTGGCTCTCTATTAGGGTAAAAGTAAAAGAGACCCTGGGGTCGGCCAAACTCTAAGCTGAACTCAGGATCCTCACCCTTTGTGAATAGGCCTTTGTGTAATAAGCTAATCTCTTTTCATAAGTGTGGGCTGATCCTGGGAATATGGTGAGATATCACTGTCATAGTTACACTAGATTACTTGGAAAAAAGAGTTCTACAGATTTAATCAGTGTACCAATTCAGCTGACTTTGAGTTTATCAAAAGATAGGTTATCCTTGGTAGGTACAACCTAATCAGACAGTTCCTTACAAAGAGAAGAAGCATAGTGGATGTTCCTTTCTGCCTTGAAGAAGTTAGTTGGTATGTTAAAAGGAAGAAGCAATGTGACCAGGCCATGAGGGAGGCATATAATTGCTGAAAGCAGTTCCTGGCCAACAGCTAGGGAGAAAACTGGGCCCTGGCCCATCAACACAATATTTAAAGTGATCTTGTCAAAATGTAAATGGCACTTCTCAAAGTTTTTAAAAGTCTCCTTTGCTCCTTGAAGAGAAAGCCCAAGTCACTGAGATATAACCTCCCTGACTCCCTTCTGCTTTGCTGGCTCTGATCCTGGCTGCCCCAGGCTTCCTGCTGCTCCTTATCTGTACCAGTCACATTCCACTTGAAGGCCTCTGCACTATGTTCCCTACACCTGGAATATCCTTATTCCAGATAGGCCTGGAGCCAACTTCTTCACCTCTTTCAAATCTTTGCTCAAGTGTCACCTTTTCAACAAGGTCCATCCTAACCACCTCATTTAAAATTGGAACCCTAGTCCCTAAGTAGTACCACTAATCCTCTGTTAATCTATTTTCAAAGCATTTATGACCCTTTAAAATACTATATTATTTAGTATTTAGTTGTTTTGTATGTTTCTTATATTCTGTTACCTCCTTCCATTAGAATGTGTGCTCCATGAGGGTAGGGATTTTCATCTGTTTTGCTCACTGATGAATTAAATCCATCTAGGAAAATGTGTGGCCTATAAATATTTATGAAATGAACAATAAAGGAAGATTCCTTTAGATCAGGGGAACTAAGCCTGTGTATCAAATCTGGCCCACTGCTTGTTTTTGTCAATAAAGTTTTATTAGAACACAGTCAAAAAAAAGAAAGAAAGAAGGAAAGAAAGAAAGAAAAGCAAGCTGGGCCTCAAGGAAATGAAACTTGCTGACAACCTGAGCTTAAAAAAAGATTGACTTCCAGATAAGAATGAAGCCCATCCGTCAACTTGATCTCAGCTTGTGAGACCCTGAGCAGGAAACACAGCTATGTCATGTCTGGACTTTTGACTGATTGAAACTGTGAGGTAATTTGTGAGTATTGTTTTATGGCAATTTATTACTCAACAATAGAAAGTTAATACTAAACCTTATTTCTATCCTCTGTAAAAATCACTTCTAGTTATATTAAAGACCTACATTTGAAAGGAAAAGATATTCAACTTCATTAAATCATATGGTAAAAATCTTTATAACATCCAAAACAGGAGTATATTCCTTTAAAATCCACACACACACACACACACACACACAAACAAAAAGGAAATAGTGTATAATTGACTATTAATGCCCCCAACATTTTTTCATTTAACAATACCATAAAGAGAATGGAAAGGAATGTAAAAAACAGGGAAGAGTTTCATGTGATATAAAATTGAACAAGGAGTAATATCCAGAAATTACAAAAGCTATTACAAATTGATAAGAAAAAATGCAGATAGCACAATAAGAGAACAGGCAAAAGAGATGAACAGGGACTGTGCGCAAGAAGATTTCCTGTTGCTAAATATGAGAAGAGATGTTCCAAGTCACTAACAAGAGAGAAAATAAAAACAAAATCAAAATGAGCCACCGTTTTGAAGTTCACCAGATGAAGCAAGTTGAATCCAGGTATAGTGCTATGCAGACTATAAGTAGGTACAGCCACTGTAACAAAAAGCATGTGGTTTTACCTAAGAGTTGAAGAAACATGTGCCTTGTGACCCAGAGATTGCATTTTCAATTTAAAGATCCTGGAGAATTCTCACATCTGTGCACAGAGATGCACAGGTAAGATGTTGAGAGCTGTGTTGTGATGCTGTATTTCTCACATATATTTTTTAAAGTATTATTTTTATTAACTCAATATTTCATCCACATATACTTAAGAATTATTGGAGGTTGTCTTCGATTGTGCTTTCTTTACATCAATCACAGTGTTCAGAAAGCAAGATAAGTTTCATTCAACTCAAAATTGGAAGAAGCATTGTCAAAACCAGTGAGTGTTGTTCTAGAGTCCAAGATGGAGGCAGAGCAACAACAACAACAAAAAATCCCTCTTGCCTCATGGTGAAATGCCAGAAGTTAGAAGTAAAAGAAGAAAGAAACAATTGAGGGAACATGAAATAGCCCACAGGCGAAGAAAATCAGTGTGCATATGATAACGATCTATATGTGTGTCAAATTGCTCTAATTCATTAGTATCTCAGATAGAACCACTCTCTACGGAGAAAGACATTGAGGCTGTATAGTTTCTTGCTTGCTTGCTTGCTTGTGGTTTTTGGCCAAGGCTGGGTTTGAACCCACCATCTCCAGTAATATCAGGGCTGGTACTCTACTTTTTGAGCCACAGGTGCCTCCTGATACTGTATAGTTTCTCAATATAAAAGCTGTGATCAATTTTTTTTTGAGTTTTTGGCCAGGGCCTGGTTAGAACCTGCCACCTCTGGTATATGGGGCCGGAACCCTACTCCTTTGCACCACAGGCACCACCTCAATTCTTAATATAAACTATGGACACACTAGGACACAATGATGTCCAAAGTGCTTCATTTATTTTCAGTACCTTATTTCTGTACTTGCTTCAAATAATCCAGTATTTTTACTAAAAGTGTTCTATCAATTAAAATTAAGGTGAAAACCTACATAATTGCACAGTTCATAGAACTCATAAAAATAGGCCAATTATTTAGAAAAAAATGTATACCACTTTAGACGGCCTTTCTCCTGAAAACCTCACAGGTAGAAATAGTTTGATGTATTGTACTATTGTTTTTTAAATAATAGATGCAGCTGGGAGTTGCACAAAACTATACTTTATTCTGATACTCAATATAGGCTGAAGGCATCAGTCTAAGAGCAAATCAATAACAGTGATTTTTGCCTGCAAACCATATCAGAGGTTCAGGTACCATTTCTCTGCTGATTTATAGTTTGGATCAGAAGCGAAATTATACTAAACAGGGTCCTCCAAATTTTGCTTCTCTTACTTTATAGTTTTATGGACTTGAAATGTATTTTATGAGTATAAACAATTTATCTCAAAGACATTTGAAAAGGGGTGGAAGTTAGGTTTGTATTTTCTTGCACAAACGGAGGAGCCACTGGTCTTTTGCCTCATTAGAGAAATAACCTAATGGTCTAGATGCAAGTTAGGACAAAATTATTCTTAAGTGTTTTTTTGAATTGTGCTCCAGGGCATACATGTATGAGTCATGAAGCCTCCAGAATTTTAAGTCACATAAAATTACACACTATGATTTTATTTTTCTTAAAAAAAATGTGGCGGGCCAGTCTTAGTGGCTCACTCCTGCGATTCCAGCACGTTGGGAGGCTGAATGGGGCAGATCGCTAGAGGCAGGAGTTTAAAGTTACCTAGAGCTATGATTGTGCCACTGCATTCCAGCCTGGATGACAGACGGAGATCCTATCTCAAAGAAAGAAAAAAAATGTTGAAGTGACTTTGTGTATAGCCACAGAACATGCATTATTATTATTTTTTTAAGCAAAACGGTAGGTGGGACCTGCAAGGTCTTTTCCTAACTAAAAAAAAGAACCCTGTTGCTCTCTTAGACTTCTACTTACTTCTGAAATTATTAATATGAATAGATTATTTTTAGAATAGTTCTAAATTTACAGAAAAACGGAACAATGGCACAGAGTTCCTATATAGTACCCCACACGTAGTTCCCCCATTATTAACATTCATCAGTATTAACATGTTGTTAGCTGAAATGTATAGATTATTGAGATTTTCTTAGTTTTGATGTTTTGATATTTCACGGTCTTAGATAACATGGCCCAACATCATACATGTTTAAATTCTTTCTTTTCTTTTTTTTTCTTTCTTTTTTTTTTGCAGTTTTTGGCCGGGGCCTGGGTTTGAACCTGCCACCTCCAGCATATGGGGCTAGCCCTCTACTCCCTTGAGCCACAGGTGCCGCCCATTTAAGTTCTTTCTAAATGTTAACTATTTAATACTACCCACAAAGTTTGCCATTTAGATTCTCTTTGCTTATCTTACCTTCTGCCCTGCGTAGTTCACCAAACCCAGTGTCCTAGGAAGTTTACTTTCCTCTGCCACATTATGAGAGGGGTCAAGCTGTGTGACCACTTCCCTCCTCTGCAGTTCTAATTAATGTTGGACCCATAACCTTTATTTCATTTTCTCTGCTTGCTCCTTGAAATTGCCAGGAATTCTGCTGGTCTCTCAGCATTTAGTTAAAGAAATCCCTAAGTTGACTGTCTCTCAAGATAAACACAGAAAATAAGTAAATGGCCTAAGGGAAAAAGAACCTACAGAATTTTCACACTTTTGTGTATCCTTATTTTCAGGATATTGGTTCCCTTATGACTGTCCCCTTTGGGACTTCTCTATTGCCTGCTAATAACTGTGTTGTGGTGGTGATTGCTCTGTATTTTTTGTAGTTATTCCAATGTTTCTCAGCAACAAATTATTTATCATTGCCCTATGGAAAAGTTTAATGACATTTTAAGTGAACTTTTTGTTAAAGCATATGATACACACAGAATTGCAGAAATATAATTGGATAGATCCATGAATTTTCAAAAGTGAACATATCCTTGTAATAAGAACCTAGCTAAGACATCAATTAACACACTACTGTCTGCCTGAAATGACTCTCCATGACACCTTGGAGTTTTCTTTGTCCTTGATCTTTATATATAGAAAATCATCATGAATGTTTTTTTTTTTTGTATGGTATTCTCACTTTGGTTACTATTTTTTCTTCAGATTATCATGTTATTTTTGATCATGTTGAGGTCCACTATTTTGTTAATGTGGTGAATTGATTCATTGTCAAATTAGCAATCATCTATGAATTGCTAGATAATACTTAGTTGTAACATATAGACATCTGAATTTTATATCTAATATTGTTTTCAGAATTTTTGCATCTATGCCTATGAGGGTTATTTATTATATTCGTGCTTAATGTAATTTTTCATATTTTTTAGTTTTATCTGTTTTATTATATGTATTCTATTTGAGCCACCTATATTCATTTTAATCAATATTTTCTTGCCTTTTTGATTAATCAAGTATATTTACCATTGTGTTTCCCTTTTATTAAAGTTTTAACTTTTATATGTCACATGCGGAATAATATATGAATAGTTACATGAATGTTATATGCAACAGTATACTTTAGTTCACCTTTTTATTTTTCTGAGATAGGGGTTTTTTGGTTTTTCTTTTTTTCTGATAAGATACTACATACACATTAAAATGGATAAAATAAAAAAATACTGACATGCTATCTACTGATGTGTAGAAACTGAAATTTTTATTTTATTTTATTTTTAATTATTTTTAATTTTTATTGTTTGGGATTCATTGAGGGTACAAATAGGTTACACTGACTTCATTTGTTAGATAAAGTCCCTTTTATAATTATGTCCTGCTCCCAAGAGGTGTGTCATACCTCCTAACCCCCCAGCCTCCCCCCCTCTTGCCCTCTCCCCACTTGCCCATTCCCCTACCCTCCTCCTTGGATTGGCTCATCTATTGCCTTCATATTAGAATTGAGTACCTTGGACTCTTGCTTTTCCATTCTTTGACGCTTTACTAAGAAGAATGTGTTCCACTTCCATCCAGGTTAATACAAAAGATGTAGAGTCTTTATCTCTTTTAATGGCTGAATAGTATTCCATGGTATATATATATACACCACATCTTGCTAATCTATTCCTGGATTGGTGGGCATTTGAGCTGTTTCCACAATTTGGCAATTGTAAATTTAGCTGTGATAAACAGTCTAGTGCAAATGTCCTTATGATAAAATGATTTTCTTTCTTTTGGATATATGCCCAATAATGGGATTACAGGATCGAATGGGAGGTGTACTTCGAGTTCTTTGAGGCTTCTCCATACTTCCTACCAAAAAGGTTGTAGTAGTTTGCAGGCCCATCAGCAGTATGAAAGTGTTCCCTTCTCTCCACAATCACGCCAGCAGCTGCAGCTTTGAATCTTTGTGATGTGGGCCATTCTGCCTGGAGTTAGGTAATATCTCAGGGTGGTTTTGATTTGCATTTCTCTGATAATTAGGGACAATGAGTATTTTTTCATGTTTCATATGTTAGCCATTCATCTATCTTCTTTAAAGAAGGTGCTATTCGTCTCTTTTGCCCAGAGATATATGGGATTGTTGGCTCTTTTTTATTGATTAATTTGAGTGCTCTATAGATCCTACTTACCAGGCTTTTGTCTGATTCATAATTTGTAATTGTCTTTTCCCATTCTGAAGGTTGTCTTTTCGCTTTGGTTGTTGTCGCCTTAGCTGTATAGAGGCTTTTTAGTTTAAGTCCCATCTGTTTATTTTTGTTGTTGTTGCAATTGTTGTGGAAGTCTTCTTCATAAAATCTATACCCAGGCTGTTATCTTCAAGTATTTTCCCCACAGTGTCTTTGAGGATTTTTATTGTTTCATGCCTTAGATTTAAATCTTTTATCTATCTTGAATCGATTTTTGTGAGTGCAGAGAGGTGTGGGTCCAGATTTATCCTTTTACATGTGGTTATCCAGTTCTCCCAGAACCATTTATTGAACAGGGATTCTTTTTGTTGTTTGGTTTATCAAAGATTAGGTGGCTGTAAGATGTTAGTTTCATCTCATGTTTTCTATTCAGTCCCAAATGTCTATGTCTCTATCTTTTGTGCCAAATGCAATGCTGTTTTGATCACTATGGTCTTGTAGTACAGGTTAAAGACTGGTTGTTTTCCTGGTTCCATACAAAACAAAGAATTATTTTTTCCAAATCTTCAAAGTATGATGTTGATATTTTAAGGAGGATTATATTGAAACTATAGGTTTTTTTGTTTTTGATTCTGAGTCTTGCTCTGTCATCTAGATTATTGTGCCATGGCCTCAGCCTACCTCACAGCAATCTCAAAGTCCCAGTGTGAATAATCCTTCTGTCTCAGCCTCCCAAGTAACTGGGGCTATAGGTGCCCACCATAATGCCTGGCTAATTTTCCTAGTTTTAGTAGAGATGGGGTCTCACTTTTGTTCAGGCTGATCTTTATCCTCCAAGCTCAGGCCATCTTCCTATCTCAAGCTTCCAGAGTGTTAGGATTACAGTATGAGCCACCATGCCTGGCTTAGATAAGACGTCAACACACTTGTGCCTATTCACAATTTTTTAATGGTTACTATAGAGTTTAAAGTATGAATCTTTGTGGTTTATTATGGTTTGATAAAATGAAAATTTGTTTTGTTTTTGAGACAGGACCTCACTGTATCACCCAGGCTAGAGTGTAGTGTGTGATCATAGTTCACTGCAGCCTCGAACTTCCAAACACAAGTGGTTCTCCTACTTCAGCCTGCGAAATAGCCGAAATTATCAATGTGCACCACTATGCTAGGCTAATTTTTTAAAGATATTTTTTCATCATGTTGTCCAGGCTGGTCTCAAACTCCTGACCTTTCTCAATCGGGAGTCATCCTTTCTCAGTCTCAGAAAGTACTGTGATGACAGGCATGGGCCATTGGCACCAGCCTTGTCTAGTTTTTAGATGGAGCATTGGTCTATAAACTGCTTCCTGATATTAATGCTGGACATCTACTCTCACTTTTTGAGGGGAATTATGATGGGTATAAAATTATATATTCAAATCATTTTCTTTAAGCATTAAAGATAACATTTTTATGTCTTTAGAACTTTGTTTTTTTCTGTTGAAAAAAACAAATCAGCTCTAATTCTAATTTTCACTTGATACATCTGGAAATAATCATTCTTTATTTCTCTACCTCTTTTTAAAGAAGCTTCCCAAAAAAGAAATGAAATAATTTCTGCTTGTATAAAATGGCCACAATTATGGGCACACAGTCACATCAATATGTAAATAGGCTAAGATATAAAAACAGTAGTTTCTTAGCTAGTTTTCATTACATAATTTTTCTTACTGAACATGGTAAGTGTGGATATTTGATATATAAATATTTGGTATTTTTCCAAATGTAATCATGAATATGAATAAATGAATGCTTATAAAGATAATAGAGATAGAAGAGAAAATTATTCAAATGGATTAAAAATATTTTGAGGTTAACTGATGACTCCATACTGAACCTCAGAGTCAAACATTCCATAATAGACATACTCTTATTTGAGAATGTGAATGTTACTTTCTTTGCATTATTATTATTATTGCTTAATATTTTGATGCAGTGATCATCTGATTTCTTTTCTGAATGTATTTTTCTTCATTCACTCTTTACAAGGTTTTTGTTTC